>JACXGK010001429.1:57393-70333 GCA_016801125.1 Novumbra hubbsi | reverse complement strand
TGACTAAATGGTTGTGAGGATGTAAATGTGTTCTACCACTGAGACCACTGGCTGTTTCAAATATGTCAACTCTTTTGCAACTATCATACGTGACTTTACTCTTCCCTAAATGTAATCAGTTGAACTAGTTCATGACTTAAACAAAATGGTCAAAGATCTGGGGATACCATTCATGGTAAATGCTGCATGTATCATGTCAATCATAATATCAGTTAAATAGGGTATAACAGACCAAGCATGATCATCACATTTAATTCTGGCTTCCTCAGAATGCTCAGTGCATTTACCTTGAGGTAATAATAACCTCTAAGCAGGAAATAGATGTATACAACCGACTATCTTTGTGGGGAGGTTGGGTCCCCTTGTGTAAAACCAAAACCAAAGAGGACACACAACCTCTGCCACTGCATCCCATTGCAAAGATGTGATGCTGAGGTCAACTGCAGATGCTTTTTGGGGTAAGGGCTTCCTGGGTTGAGATGTGTTAACAGCAAGCCCAGACCGCAAAAAGACCTGAGGAAGACAAAAGGAAGACAACTATCTCCTGGTCACGGTCATTCTAACACGGTTTGATGGCCCTTACAGCACCTGAAAAAAAGAAAGACTCTCAGGTTAATTACAATTACACAATTTCATATTTGTTAATTTACACATAATGATTAATACATTAATTGGATTTAATGTTGGGTTGGTTGTGTGATCCATCCGTACAGGATTACTAGCAGGTAGAGAAACGTTATGTTAAGGCTTAATCCTGGTCCTAGAGAGTTACAGGGTGTACAAGATTTAGTTATAATCCTGGTCCTAGAGAGTTACAGGGTGTACAGGTTTTAGTTATAATCCTGTTCGAACAGAGTTACAGAGTGTACAGACTTTAGTTATAATCCTGGTCCTAGAGAGTTACAGGGTATACAGCCTTTAGTTATAATCCTGGTCCTAGAGAGTTACAGGGTGTACAGGCTTTAGTTATAATCCTGGTCGAACAGAGTTACAGAGTGTACAGGCTTTGGTTATAATCCTGATCCTGGAGAGTTGCAGTGTACAGGCATTATTTATAATCCTGGTCCTAGAGAGTTACAGGGTGTACCGGCTTTAGTTATAATCCCGAAAACTAGAGAGTTACAGTGTAAAGGCATTATTTATAATACTGGTCCTAGAGAGTTACAGGGTGTACAGGCTTAAGTTATAATCCTGGTCCTAGAGAGTTACAGGGTGTACAGGTTTAGTTATAATCCCGGTCCGAGAGTTACATGGTGTACAGGCTTTATTTATTTACTTCCATGGTCCTAGAGAGTGAAGGGGTATGCAGGCTTTAGTTACAGCTTTGTTCCTTGAAAATAAAAGGGTATGCAGGGCTTAATTTCTGCCCTGGTCCTAGATAGTTAATTGGTATGCATGTTTTAGTTACAGACCTCATCCTAGATATTGAATGTGTATGCAGGCTTTAATTACAGCCCTGGTTCTTGAGAGTTAAAGGGTATGCAGGCTTTAATTACTTCCCAGATCCAAGAGATATAAAGGGTATGCATGCTTTTATTACTGCACTGGTCCTAGAGAGTTAAAGGATTTGAAGGCCATCATGAAACAGACACCAATATACACTTATACATCTTTTTAGAAACATGTTATAATTATGGTACATGCTATGGTACATTTTTTAAATAACCGCATATGTTTTAATCTAGACAATCTGCAATCTGGAAAATTATACATTCTGATGTTATATCTTATTCTAACCCTACATAGTAAGGTTAAACCTGACTATAACTCTATATAATGTGGTTAAACCTGACTATAACTCTATATAATGTGGTTAAACCTGTATATAATTCTACATACTAAGGTTAAACTTGACTGTAACTGAGCACTTGGATAATGATGATGGGAGCTAACACCCATATGAAACTATTTTTAGTTTTTTTAATAAATCGAATAATCGTTTATATGTATTTAAGTATACACCGAAAAATCTGTACTTGTAGGTAACACTTTGGAAAACACTCCTTTCACCATACTGGAGAAATGACGGGGAAGGTATGGGAGCAGTCCATGGTGCTGAAACCCAAGAAGCGCGCCAGTCCTGCTGGTGAACGCCCAACATCTATCTCTCCGCATCTGCCACAGTCTCTTTTTTCGCTTTCTCTCTCTCTTTCTCTCTCTCTCTCTATATATATATATATCGCTCTTACTCTCTCTCACACACTCTCTCTCACACACACACACACTCACAAACACATACAGACCAAATAATGTGAGAAAAAACGTGTCACACTAGTATGTTACATGTGTTTGTGTCATACTTGTGCCTGTATAACTGAAGAGAAAGGTGCAGGATTTGATTCCTCGCTCCAGGTCTCTATTGTGGTAAGAGGTTGCGCTACGAGTCAATGTCCTGTGTTGGTCAAGGCAAGCCCATGTTTTTACCACCCAGAAACCCGTTCATTGTTATATATAAACAACACATATATCTGTAAATCAATTTGACTTATACTAAACCAACTCAAAGAAAACATATCATTTGATATTATGTCTCCTGCGAAACGAGATCTCTTGAGCCATTCTAAAACCACTGCCTCGGATATTGTCGACAAAAGCTAGATCCACAGGCGGTTGGCTTTCAAGTCAAAGTTTTTAACAAAACACACACGCTCAACATTTGTTACACGATTCAACGTTGCATTTTGCTCTGTGCGCGCGGCGGCTGCATTTGAGGCAACCGTTGCGCGCACGCACGGGGCTAGACCCAAGCAGATAGCATTATTGCTATTCTTACTGCTATAACAGCTGTGCCAATATGACGCAAAATATAATGTGATGAATAAAAACAAATGTTAATTCACTGTTGTCAACATTGTTTGAAAACGATGGAGAAAAAACATAGCGGACATGTCTTTTCTTCATGAATAAATTGTAGACGGATTAAACGCCAGATGAGAGGGGATGAAAGGTGGAGAGGAGGTGGAGAGATTGAAAGAGAGGTGGAGAATTGAGTGTTACCTTTTTCCGGGTGTAGATGCATGCTCTCTGTATGGATACGGATGAATCCCCTGAGAGGAAAATGAAGAAGCTCGTAACTCTGTCCATCATCAGGATCATCACGGAGGGCTGGAATCTCGTTGCGCCTCGCAGTGAAAAAAAACCCCGAAGAATGCACAAGGCTTCTTGATGAAGAAAAACAGAGAAACATTTTATGAGACTGATATGTTATTCCAGAGTGTTGTTTGAGGTAGGTTATATCGATCCCACAGATAAATCGCATCCTATGGACACATCCCTCACTATACGTTTTGTGGCATGATGCCACCTCTGTCAATATTTTCCTTTTGCATGAATGAATGAGCAGGTCTATTTTTGTTGCAGTTTTGAAATATCTAATACGTTCCCATCTACGTTGTATTTTCCAATAGTTTCTGTAGCTACAACAATACTGCAAAATAAAACCCAAATGGAACCCACCACCACCACTCAATTCCTCTAGTCAGTCGGCGATTGACCCGCATTGACGTCATTGCGTCATTAGGTCTCCCCTGGAAACACGGGGCTCCTATAAATAGAACACATTAAAATAATTCGGCCGCGCGCGGGATTGGCTTGGCTTGGCGAGGAATGACTATTTGTATCAAACCCATAACCCCCTCCTTTGATTCCTGAGCAATATTACTGCCTCTCAAGGACGAACTGATCACGACTCAGCTATTTTTAGAAACGGGGAGATAGAGGGGGCGACTCGGTGAGAAGAGAGGGAGAGAAAAGGACAACGAGAAATATAGAGAAAGACCAAGAGACCTTCGTTTGTCTTACTCACTTCCCCACTCTTTATCTCTCCTTTGGCGGTATTAACAGTAACAACACCACGGGGATATAAATAGCATTGATCGGTCACCCAGCCTATCGCTGGCGGAGAGAAGACCCTGTACTGGAGACAGAGTAGCCCTATCCCGTCTACTGAGCGTTACAGCAGGAAGACTAAGGAGGGCAAGGAAGACCAATCCGCTTCACAGTTAAATTAAATGTTTTAAAACACCAAAATAAGTGATTACTGAGGTGCTACTTATTTGCATAAAGCGTTTTTTTTTACTATGCTTGAGTACTGAAAGATATCAACCTTAGACGTTCTGAAACGCGAGGCCTAATAGGTGTGTCTTATAACCCCAGGGATTGGGAACGCCATGTGTCACATGTTTTTATATGTGCATATTTACTTAGGAAGTGAGTCTGATGACATGGAGGGAATATATTAACACATAGGCCTACTGTAGGACAATTAAACTGTCCAAAAACCCTGTAATACGTCTTCTAATGCCTTTTCCTCTAGCGCCATTGTGTATAGCTAAGTCTCATAAACACATAATTTAATTCCGGTTAAGTACAGAATTAGATTCGAATTATTACTTCTTCTGGGGTATTTTATGTTTTATATCGATTTGTGGGATCTGGTCATATGCAAGCATTGTTGAGCAAAGTGATCAATCCACCAGCAAGTAACAAGCAAGCTACCTCAGGTTAATTAGTAACCAAGTTTGTATGAAAAACAAATCCCTTCTGCTATATCAAGTTCTTTAGTAACCCAGTGTGTGTTAAAACAAACCAGTTTCCTACGTAAGGTTTGTTTGCAAAATA
This sequence comes from Novumbra hubbsi, assembly GCA_016801125.1. Taxonomy (NCBI): domain Eukaryota; kingdom Metazoa; phylum Chordata; class Actinopteri; order Esociformes; family Umbridae; genus Novumbra; species Novumbra hubbsi. The sequence continues at coordinate 65,713 of JACXGK010001429.1, read as the reverse complement.
ATGTCAGTTAATAAACCCAACTGTGCTAAATCAGGTTAATTTGTTTAGCTCACAACATGTCATAATATAGAGGTTGGTAACGTTTTTGATGTGTGATAATAATTTACTACTCATCTTAACATATCCCTCGATCTGCATGGCAGTTAGTTTGTGCATGTTTGTTGATTGCGATGGCACCCCGCCCCAATACATCTAGTAGAGCTTATGAGACCTCCAAGATGCGGAATCCACCATATACATTTTCATTATGTTTTTTGCAGGTTACCTTGTTATGTTAACCATTGGTTTTATTTAAGTTTAAGGCCCTGTGTGTAGTTCTGGCGATGATGATGTTTAATGCACCAGTTAGATTGATGATGGTGGCATTAATAGACCCACCTGTATCTTTTAAAAAAAAATCTTAATATTGATTTGATTTATGTACATACTTCACTTGATTAGTTAAATGTATTAAGATGCGACAACAACCAGACATGTAATTCACATTCAAAGTCTAAATCAAGAGCCACACTAAACACAGGTGCATTTCTTAATGCTAATTTGTTTTTAAGATGTCTGGTTTTTAGACAATCCATCAAACCTCCAAACTACCGAAGAGTTATATTGCCCATCACTAAATGCTTTTTCATCTTTCGTAATGAAATTCACAAGTTTGTAACTCCCCTAAGTAGCTTGATTTTCTTTTTTCTGGTAGACTCACTGCTTTGCTTTTCATACCTGGATACAGTCCTCATGATTCTGTTACCCCTGTCTGTGTCATTGTAAATGCTATATATCTGATGTCAGACAAACAACAATTCCACAACAGAGAAGACAAACATACAGTAGGTTTGTAAAACAAATCTTAATTCCAAGTAGCAATAGACAAGATGAAATGTTTGTAAAACGTATAAAATAAATCCTGCATTTTGAAACAATGTTTTTCTTATAAAAATCGTATTAAATATTTTATTTTATCCATGTTAACATTTCACAATGCATCAACAGACATGAGCCAACTGGAATACGGGGTTGATTAAGTAACCATGTTGGTATGAAGGGCATTAAAATGTTCCTTTCACTGCTCTCTTTGTCCAACTCAATTTCCGCCAGCATCAGGTTTACTCTCTAGGGATGGACCGCTACTAACCCTACTTTGCTTCAGAGGCAAGCCATCATTGGAAGGTAGGGGCTTATACTTTAAATGACTATTGTAGCTAGAAGGCAGATTTTTAATGATATATCTAAATAGGCGTACAGAGGCCCATTATCATCCTCTGTGTTTCAATGGCAAATTATGCTTGCTAATTCAAGTTTATTATTTCAAAAGGCTAACTGAGCATTAGAAAACCCTTTGCAATTATGTTAGCACAGATTCAGAGAACCCCAAGACTGTCTGTAACCATGATTGAAATAGGAGTGGGAGGCCCCGGTGCACAACTAAGGGGACAAATACATTAGAGTGTCTTAGATTTGAGAAACGGATGCCTCACAGGTCCACAACTGATCTCAACACCCCAGTCTCAAAGTCAACAGTGAAGGGGTGACTCCAGGATGCTGGCTTTCAAGGCAGAGTTGGAAAATGGCCAAATTGGCCAATTAATGGAAACAATTAAGATGGGCAAAATAACACAGACACTGGACAGAGGCTCTGTCAAGTTTGAGTTGGATCACAAAGACAAACATTTGTGAAATGTAGACCAAATTTCAAGCATGGTGGAGGCAATGGGTTGGACTGGGGATACCAGCCCATCACATTGGGGAGAGGGGAGAGTGGGAGATTTGTACAGTGTAAAAGGGATCTTGACGAAGTGGGGCTACCACTCTTTTGCCACGCCATGCCGTACCCTGTGGACAGAGTTTGATTCGAGCCAATCTCCTCCAACGGGACAATGACCCAAAGCACAGCTTCAAACTATGCAAGAATTATTTAGGGAAGAAGCAGTCAGCTGGTATTCTATTAATCATGGAGTGGCCAGCATAGTCACCGGTTCTCAGACCTATTGAGCTGTTGTGGGAGCAGCTTGACTGTGTGGTACAAATGCGTACAAAGTGCGCATCAAGTCTATCCAACTTGTGGGAGGTGCTTCCAGGAAGCATGGGAAATCTCTTCAGATCGCCTCAACAAATAGACAACTAGACCGTCAAGGCAGTAATGGCCACAAATGAAGGATTCTTTGACAAAAGCAAAGTTTGAAGGACAACAATTCTATTGTACAGTGTTTTCTATTCATTTAGCAATATTTCCTATTCAAACTCATTTAATGTAGGTTTTCAAGGATTTTCCTACGTGAACCCAATATTTTCAACAGTAGTGTACATTAATTGAAAGGAATCTTTCTAAAGCTGCTGTAGTTTCTATGGCAGCCATGCATGCCCAAGTCATAACCCCCCTCTGCCCTATTTTACAGTATTTTACATATTGGCTTCCTTGTATCTTATTGACCCCAGCCTGTTTGGATGCAAGGTGACAGTCTCTTATTGACCCCACCCTGTTCGGTGCAGGGTGACAGTCTCTTATTGACCCCACCCTGTTTGGTGCAGGGTGACAGTCTCTTATTGACCCCACCCTGTTCGGTGCAGGGTGACAGTCTCTTATTGACCCCACCCTGTTTGGTGCAGGGTGACAGTCTTTTATTGACCCCACCCTGTTGGTGCGGAGTGATGGATGGTATCAGAAGATTCAAAAGGCAAAGCTCAGAATCAAGAAAATAACTCTCTGGCTACACAAATTATGTAAAAAATTTAAACACAACCAGCAACAACTTCAGTGATTTTACTATGTTACGGTTCATGTAAGAACATTAGTCAATTAAAATAAACAAATTAGGCTCTAATCTACGGCTTTCACATGACTGCAAATGCAGATAACCAGAACAATGCAGAATAATTGCCTAAACCTGCTTCCTTCTATCTGTGAGATTTGGTATAGCATGCCCTCCAGTAGAGATATTGTAGACCCAAGGAAGAAGGCATCCGTCCAGTGAGGAAGAAATGCCCATGTCAGAATGGTAACCTCGGCAGCAGCCTCCATCAGGAAGTTAGAAATAGTCTCAGATTGAAGAGGCTGAAAAAATCCCAGATATAATCCCTGTAGATTTGCTGGGTCTTGGGGGGCATGAAAAGCAGGGCGGGGCAGAACACAGCACAGTGTGAGCAGCACTGATCATTCTTTCAACACCTGCCATAATCAGTGTAGAGTGTCGGCACATCCTGAAGTAATCTGGCAATTGAGACTTGCGTATTTTTCCCGAGTCTGTGTCAGCGGCGGGTTTATGTGTGGGAGACGTGGCCGACGGCCCACGGAATCGCACGAAACATTCTGAATGGTGACATTTGCGTTATCGATTTTCTATCGCTCATTTGCACGTCACCTAAAAGATATCATGTCACCATGTGGAACTGTGGGTCAATGAACCTTGAGTGGATATCCTGACTCTAGTTTGTGAACTAGGCAGATAACTGCCTGGGAAGGTCTGCCACTCAGAAGTACAAGATCTGCCCACTGAGGTAGGGGGTGCAGGGGGAATCTTTTAAATAGCGCACCTCTAACTTTGTATAGCCGGCCTACTAGTGCAATTAGTAAAATGCTACCAAATAAACCACATTTTTGTCAAAATACTGGGAATATATAGTTTCATAGTGTTGCATTTTTTTCTGGTTTGTGTGAAACCGTGAAGAATAACACAAATACCTGTCGGCACACCAGTTGACTGTTGGGTGACGGTGCTGGGGGAATGTATAATGCCAAATCAACACAAAAGAAGCCATCGCATGCCCTGTTTAGGAATAAAGAAAAGGTGAAACGCAAAAAAAGATAAAGGTATGTAGCTTGATGTCATCTCGTTATGAGTATAATATTATGCATGTAATAAAATAGGCTAGTTCAAAACTTATGTTTGTTAGCCAATGTTGCTTGCTACTCTATTAGACATATGGCAAAAATATTCAGTTATCTGTCCAACTATCTTAAATGAAATTGCATATGATTTCACAAAGTTGTATCATGATAATGTGTGTAGCCTGCAGAAAACAATGATTACAATCTAACTAGCACAGTATTGACTTGGTACACTTTTTATTGAGGTGGCAACATAAAAGCTTTCTGTGATTGTATTAACTAGGTCCTGAACTCAGTAATGGGAATTTCCAATACATCCAATACTAACTTAAAAGACTTCTACATTATGCTGAGATTACATTATGCTGGTTCTAGATAGAACCGCAACTGCTTCGTGTTGCCCTGTGAAGTACTACTGACAAACCTGACCATTGTGGCTAAAGTAACTTGACGTTTTAACTGGCTAACTGTTTAAAGGAAATTGAGCAATGGGTTAGTTTCTCTTGGCCCTTACACTACTTTCAGATAAGGAAACATCAATGCTTGAATGCTTTGTGGAGTGTGATGTGGAGTTGCTCTTTAAGTACTGTGCCCACCTACTGGTGCTTTAGGAGCACTGCATTGGACATAGCATATCTGATGTGGCATGATAGGCTGAGGCGATGTAGAGACATAGCAGCGGGGAAACGGGAGGGGGCCTTGACTCTGTCATTTGAACGCTGAACACTATGACCCAGGGACCGAGACACACAAACAGCCAATCAGAGGGTGGTGAGGTAAGAACAACACTCTTCCTCCCTTCCAAGACATTTACTCTATTCAGTGCCACAGAAAGGCCTCACAGATCATCATGGCTTCTTGTGCCACTGGCTGTTTGAGCTGCTGCTGTGTACCGATATGGTTCTGGAGTATCATAACCAGGACACGGAGAGTGAAGACCACACTGCTGTACCATAAATACTTGGGCAAAACATAATGTTTCTTGTTTTAGAATGGATGCGAGTTGTTCCTTTGTTTAGCTTACTGCATAATAAACGGAGATGAAACACAAGTCACCACAACATGCTGGAGAATTAGCACATGCCCAAACAAAACATTGAAAATTAAACACAGTAGACAAAGATCCAAGCATAAAACACGACAGTCAGCAACAATCTAAAAGAAAGAAGATGTTCTGTTGTGAATTTGGTATCAACAGCAACAGACCCCCCTTCCATCCAAAAGATATTAAGAGTAGCCCTCCCCACATTAATGCTTTTTATATTGAATACTAAAATAACTATACATGCTGTAGTTGTATTTGCCTGCAGTCTTTTTGTTTATATTTCTGTCTTTTTGTTAATATTTCTGTAGTATTTTTGGTAGTATTTAGAGCAATCAGTCTCTAAAAGGCATCTGCACAATATACCATGGCTAAGAGCTTTTCTTAGCACATATCGTGAAACATCATCAGGAAAACACCACAGGATGCCTTATTGCCTTATTGTTAGTAAGTAATTACCAATGCAATCACAACAGTAACACTGTATATGATTATGGTCTCATATACCACAGCTTTCAGCCAACCAGAGTTCAGGTTCTAAAAAACCTAAAAGTAGTATAAACTGTGTTTTTTTTATATGAATATTGTTGTGTTTACTCTAGTCTTTTTTTTGGAATAGCTATATTATATTGTCTTGTGTGTTAGTGTTTTCATTTGTATTCCAGAAGTATATAGTAATATGTGATGTAATGTTTTTACATACCATAGTGCAACATGGCCTTAAACGAATACAACTCAATCATCAATCAGGCTGAAGACACAGCAGTGAACGGCTTTATCTTCATCAATGATGAAACCCCTAACAGGGAGAAGGTTAGAGCCTTGTACGAGTGGTGCTAGGAAGATATGCACTCCTTCAGTGAAAAAACAAAAAACTAAAGAGCAGATCAGTACTTCAGGGGCAAAGCAGCAAGTCCTCTAGACATTAATAGGGAGATGTAGGGAGGGTGAAATGCAAGTTCCTTGGAAGGCACATCCACAATGATCTGAAATGTTCCAAACACACAACACGGCAGGTAAAGAAAGACATGAACCCTGATCGCACACATTTTAACAAACTCTTTAATTGTTGGGACTCCTAGGAATATGATTCCTATTCAAAATAATATTGTCCCCAAACCCAACTGTCTTTGTATTTGTTACCATAAACCTAACCCCTAAGCAAAATAAACCGTTAATGCTCACAGTGCCCAAGTAAAGAGATCAATATTGCCACACCCACATACCTGGGCAGTTCAGTCATCTGTGCCACATGCAGCCAGCCTTGAACATATTCTCCCATCTATCTATGAATATCCACTGGATGGCACATGCAGTATAGATGCACACATCTATAGTAAGCACTTCAAGTTTGAGGGGATTCTATCAGAGTGGTGACTAGTTTCTTACAGTAAGCATTACACATATATGACAGTGTGAATCATATTATTCTACATGTACTACAACATGACTAGTATGATAGGCATGATACGTAAGTAGTCCAAATGATCGAAGGGCACAGAGGCTACTGGTATAATATTCTACTGCATACTAAAGTTTACTCATGTGTGGGTGATTTAATTTCAGGACAAAGTAAATCACGGCAACTGAAACAACATGGACTGGGGAGTTTTTGTCAGCTCTTTAGTCTCCAAGTATAGTATACTTGATTAAGTTCATCCTAAATATTGATAGATGCAAATAAACTATGTCTTCACCACAACTTCATGCTCTAATAGATACTTGTAATTTGTTTGTATTGTAAATTAGAAAATCATGACAATTCAAAACAATGCGTGTTTGTTGATTCCTGAGAGACACTTATTAGTTTTGGGCTGACAGGATACAACAGACATGAAATTCAGAAAGCCAATATGATACCAATCATTCAATAAATGCAGTATATAAATTGTAAAATTTAAGAAATACTCATGAAGGAGTGGCTGTATCCACACTTTTCACTGGTACTGTAAATGCATGTGAGGGCTCAGTTAAATGGCATATGGCATTATATTTTTAAAGTGTCCACTTTAGTACCAAATCACTAACCCTAATCCTAACCGCAATGACCCAACCTTAATGCTCACATTCAATCTAACCTTAACTGATAAACCTAACCCTTAATGCTTAAATCCAACCATAGGAATTCTAAACTGAAACTTAACGCTTAGTCACATAAAACCTCTTGTCACTTCACATGAGCGCCTCTTTCCTTGGCCCTCTAGTACGGATGTTGTAAGTTTGTTTTCACTAGCTGATTGGTAATTGTGTATCACGGTGAGGAGTGTAGATGTAAAGGTCCAGAGGCGGCTTTTTGCAGATTTAATCAGCTGCTCAACCATGTAGTCATACAGCCCCCTAGTGGCATAGAGGCATTATTACAACATACGAATTGTTTTCACTCTGCCGGTCCACATTTCCAGGTATGAAGAAGCCCATTACTTTATCTTGCCTGGGTTTGATTTACTCTAACGTTGGGGCAAATTCAGGAATAAGTTGCGAATTACATATTTTGTACCTTATTTGAGAGAATTATGTAAAATGTTTGGCTCACAACAAGGTGAATTGCAGCTAAAACAATAAACATTCAAACCAAATTCCCCCAATCCCCTGCTTCCCATTCAGGCTGGTGTTTTACTTTGGTTGATCATCTTAATTTTTTTTTTTTTTTTTCATATATTATAATTTAATTATATTTCATAGTGAAGGAGATAACAAAATGATTCAATACAACAGAAACATTTTTGTGTGGAATTAAAGCAACCAGTAAATTAGAGAGATTTTGTTTGGCCCTGTCTGCCATTGTTCATTGTTCATTCTCTGTGCTTAAGGAGAAAATGATTACATCCCTTAGAGATGCAGATTGTTGAAAAGGAGGGTGCAGCTTAATAATATAATCATATTTAGTTTCCACTCAAACACATTTCTGGGTGAAAAGACATTGTGAAACACTTCCATTAAACCTTTACTGTAGGGGTATGATAGACTAAGTTGGATGTTGCAATGCAAACATTCTACTCATTGCTATATTCATTTGAACATGCTTAGAATTGGTCCAGGAGTCGTAAAAAATCCACGGAAAAGATTTTTTTCTGGCATCTTACACTTGCTGCATATTGCATGGTGCTAAAGTCATCATGTGAACAGTTTAAATATGCTCTATTTGGTTGAGTTCATGAGAAAGTGCTGGCCACAAGCTGAAGGTAGTCCCCAGAACAGGCGTTGTGTTGGTGGGTGTTGTTTTTTAGTTGATAGGATTGTCACCCAGTGTGGTTGCCAGCTGAAGTAGCTTATCCGTGAGATGCCATTCTTCACACTAATGTTGTACTGCACAGTTATTTGCCTGTCTGCGGCCTGCCTAGAAGCTAGCACGGTAGCCTGTGTCCTTTTACAACCAGCTGTGGCCTGCCGGGAAGCTAGCACGGTAGCCTGTGTCCTTTTACAACCAGCTGTGGCCTGCCGGGAAGCTAGCACGGTAG
>JACXGK010001429.1:28919-57293 GCA_016801125.1 Novumbra hubbsi | reverse complement strand
TACAACCAGCTGTGGCCTGCCGGGAAGCTAGCAGGTAGCCTGTATCCTTTTACAACCAGCTGTGGCCTGCCGGGAAGCTAGCACGGTAGCCTGTGTCCTTTTACAACCAGCTGTGGCCTGCCGGGAAGCTAGCAGGTAGCCTGTATCCTTTTACAACCAGCTGTGGCCTGCCGGGAAGCTAGCACGGTAGCCTGTATCCTTTTACAACCAGCTGTGGCCTGCCGGGAAGCTAGCAGGTAGCCTGTATCCTTTTACAACAAGCTGTTTTTACCCGAAAGGGCAAGGACTTACTGGATCATTTCTGTTGGTCAGATCATACTTGTTAAACTCTATACACTTTAAAGTGTAAAAAGTATAGTGACTGTATTTGCCTTCGAAGCATTGATTGCTGGAACGTTTTGACTTGCGCTTTAGTCCGACTCCTTTCAAACCGTCACGGTCTAGGTTCTAGTTAATTGTTTTTATCATAACTTCTAAGTGTTTTAAAAACTTTTGACCAGTTCATATTTGTTTGCCATATTGTGAATGCCAACATTATGAATTAGATACATAATTTGCAATGAAATCTAAAACATTTAGTATTTAAGTAATTTTGCAAATGCTCTTTTCCAGACCAACTTGCGACATATTTCTTGACCAAATACAGGTTATTTAATTATATTTTAATGGTATTCATCTTCACATTTTAGGCATCACAGTGATTTAATGTTTCAATAATGTTCTTGACAAACCGCTAAAATAATTACAGAACTAATACACAGCTGCCTCTCGTACATATGTATCGCTGCTGCATTACATTCAAGTCCTGCTTCATTCAACAGTCATACCCAAAATGTGCCTATTGAGGTTTTAGATACTTTTTTAGAAAACACTCTGCAGGTACCTAACAATGGGTAGCTGTAGTACCAAGCCCAGCATGCACACCTGATGCTAAGCACATTTACCATTAAAAAAAACTGTTACAAACTTCAGCACCTGGGGGGGGGGGGGTAGAGTTATTTAGTGTTGTGTGCTAAAAGAGAGAGAGTAATAGCCCTCACCCTTGACCTACTAATGGCCCAGGACTTCCTGCCTAACTCTCTAATTACAGTATCTCTGTTTTTTATTTACTGGTTTAAGTTGAGTATTGGTGAAGCTAGCTAACTAAATAACAGTATAAAGTTACATCTTTAAGTGACAAGATAACTAATGTGAGCTAATCAATATGCATGGTCATGGATCTGGGAAAACATGTTAGTCTTTCTTTTTTTATGATGATCCATGTAACACAGCAGCATATTATTTGTTCTCACCATGTAAAATAAAAAAAAATGGAAATTACCAAAATGAATTTATTTTTATTTTTATAAAGATTAATAAAATATACATCACTTGTGGATTAATTAATCAAAATATGTGTTTAAGGGGATTCATTTGCCTATATAGGTATACAATTAAGGACTAATTCAATTATATTCTAAAGCATTTATATTTGCATTTAATTAATGTATTTATGTATTAATTTAATTACAATTATGAATGTTTGAGTCCTCAGTAAAACAGTAAAACAATATAACATTTAATGAAATGTACTTATGTAATTTAATGTTTTAAATCTTTTAGTTGAAGTGGCATATATGTATATTGGGCAATAATAAGGTATTTTATTAAAGTTAATAACACTTTAATTTTTCATTTGTCAAGTTAATAACACTTTAATGAATTATTTTTCAAGTAAATAACACTTTCCTGTTTCATTTGTCAAAAATAATAACACTTTCATGTTTCGTTTGTCAAGTTAATAACACTTTCATGTTTCATTTGTCAAGTTAATAACCCTTTCATGTTTTTCTGTCAAGCACATTCATTTGAATTAAACTACTTTTTGAAATGTCTAATTGACCCCAACATTCTTGATTTACACAGCACTTCAATATCCCTGTTTTCCCTTTCTACTCTCTCTTTACTCCAGTCCATCTCCTGTGTCCTGCTGAGTGTGTATGCCTGTCGTTCTAACAGCCTTGTAACGGCTCCACAGGGGGAAATAGACTGCTTCATTTTCAATTAGACACAGGCTCACATTAACGCTGCAATTTATCGAGAGAAGGAATACTGCAGCCTGAAGACAGGATTATGCTGAATATGCAATACACACAAACACAGGCATAGACCCACACACAGACATAGACCCCCCCTCCCCACATACACTTTACACAACACACACATACACACAATTCAGAATAGGACCAGACGGGTCTGTGACTGATTCAAAACATGTTTTACCTGGGTACAAGCGAGCAATTAAGCGCTGTAAATGTAACCTGGGGAAACGGTGGCATTAATGCTCTCCAATTTCATATCTCACACTTTGTCGTTATTCGGCAGCCATTCTTTTCCTTTTTGGCCTTTTTCTTGTCACCTGATTTGGAATGTCTGCGGAGTAAATGTCAGTATGATCCTTCTCATTCCCTAACCGTCCGACTGGCTATCAGCAGTGTGTGTTTGAAGGAGAGGGAGAAATAGAGAGCAACAGAAGGAAATGTAATGCTATCAGTCGTCCTGAGGGAGAGAGGAACAGGAACCAGAGGGAGGGTTTGGATCAGAATCACTACCTGTGTTGAGAGCGGGAGCAGGAAAGCAGAAGAAGTGAAAGAGAGAGGGACGAAGAAAGTGAATACAAGGGAAACGGAGAGAAAAGAAAGAGATACAGTTTTAGGCAATGTCCTGTGTGAGGCAGCAGAGATACAGGATCTCCACCGCTGGTTACTGCGCTGGTGTCCACACGCACACGTGCACACACTAACTGTACGCGTGCATGGACTCACACACGCTTGTTATACTTGACACAGTCGCTACGCATGTTTGAGCGACTCATCATTAGAGAGAGAGAGAGAGAGAGAGAGAGAGGGAGAGGGAGACATATTGGATTCGGTGAAGTCTGGGGACAGTAAATGCTATAAGACAAAGGGTAGTAGACAGCAGTTGGACATAAACTTCCGAAAGTTACAGAGAGAATGCAGTTTTATGTTTCTAAAATATTCCCTATTTATATATAAAAGAATAATCACACATGGTATACTTGCACATTTGAATGCATACGCACACATACCCTGTGACCACAGGAACACCTGCAGTGCTGACAGCTGACATTAACATGATAAATACAAGAGGCTCATTTTGACGCAGTAAATATGCAGTACGGTAATTAATGGAAATGGGGAGGAAAACACTGAATGTTTGAACATGACTGGAATAATTTGACACCCTGGGTGCACCATACTAATGCATTATAAATGGACATCTGTGTCTTCCATTTGCATTTGCAGGTTGTATTTCAAAATACTTTTTGTCGCAATGCCCAAATGATGTCTAAACGAGTCTACAGGGAATGACACTGTTTAAATTAAGTGCTTTCTAGGCCCGGAAGTTGTGCAGTGGTCTAAGTCACTGCCTTGCACTACAGCTGTCTTGCGACCAGGTGTATAAAACCTTATTCTGGCATACCATAAGTGCCCGGGGGTCCAGCAGAGGGCGGCATTAAATTGGCTGATTGTCATCCGCAATGGGTGGGGATCGGTCTGAATTGTCTTGCCAAAGACGCTCCTTCTGTTAGGTTGCAAACATGCACGCTTAATTGGGATTGTTGGCCAGGAAATGCGTTTACTTAGCACTAGCACTTTGTGTGCAAGAAAAAGATTCCTTGTCGAGCCAACAGCTTGGAGGAAACATCCTCATTGTCCTTATCTTCGACTCTCCAGCACCTGTGATGGAATTGTTGCACAAAGCCAGGCAGTAATTGACATCCCTGACCACAAATCTCTAGGAAAACATTACATGCTTTAAAGCAACATGCACTTATTATTGCACCTGGTGGCTGTACTAACCATACATTGTTTGCATCAACTAACGTTGTGCATTTTCATATGAATCAGGTATCCCTAAAATGATCCTAGACTTTTTCTGTTGTATGTTTTCGTGCAAAATCACAGAGAGACTGTGTTGTATGGCATGAGTGGCTTGTTGACCAGAGTGAAAGGCAGCAGAGAAAGTAGACATCCCTGTCTTGTTCCTCTGAGAGGGATTGGTTGTAAACTATTCTGGTGCAGGTGTTCCTGTATAGCAGTTGAATTAATTTGATGAACCCATGCAAACATTTTTATGAACTTAAATAGGTAGAACTAATCTACTTTATTGAAGGATTTTCAAACTCTACCGCAAAGAGCAGGTTGTATTGAAGCAATGCCTCAGATTAAACAATTACTGAATCAAGTGGACTACATTTAAAAAACAATTACAGTATGGGACTTACTATGTGTGTGCACACATGTCCAAATGTATTTCTTTTTGGTCTAATGATTGAATTTCATACAGAATTCCTATACATTTAAAATGATCTTAATTTTAAGTAAAGATTTGAAACATAACTTATATTAGTGATTATATTTTCATCAGATGGTTAAACAAGCACTTCAAAGGTATTTTCTTTTGGCTAGATGGGTATGATTTGACCAATTCAAAAATAATAATTAACAATAATTCCATGAATGGAAAGAGACTGAGAAAAGAGATCTGTTCAGACAAATGTAAAGGGTAATGACATTCAGCAATTATGATTATGGCTACTACACTGGTAGCCTGAACTGATGCATCCACTGCTGTATGCACTTATCTCAGACTCAACGACTTGGCATGTAATATCACCATTTAAATTTTGAACCACAACACAATATCAAGGGTAAACATTTATTTATTTTAGCTGACATGTAAATAATGAGTATTTGTTTACAATATTAATATATTTTCAATATGTATATTGTCATGTACTCGCTGTTGTGATGGTGGAATAAGGAGGACCAAGGCGCAGGGAGTTGAGTAACAAGGATTCAGTTTATTTACTTCCTTGTACTGATTAGCCTACGCGTCCACTACGCGAGGAGAAAACGACAAGGGTGCCCGGGGCACGAAACAATCAAAGAACACCCATAGAATTACAGGGGTGGCACACTAGCGCTGGGCAATCTACTAGTATTTCACACAAAACAAGTAACAATCACGGACACAGAGACTAGACACACAAGGGCTTAAATACCTAGTTAACAGGTAGCACCTGTTAGGAATCAGGGAGGGATGAGTTCACAGGACATGGGGACAAGAGGACAAAACACACGATGGTGACTAAAAGGCCAGCGACGTCGAACGCCGGGTCGCCACGCGACCAGAGGAGGGCCCGTCCCGGGACGGCAACGTGACAGCTGTTCTATATAAAGATAATATCGTATTTATTGAAGCTGGTTTCTTTTTATTAGAGACAATGTTGTCTACTTATACTAATAGCCCAATGGCCTGGCTGCATTGGGCTGGGTGAGGGTTGAGGTCTCTGAGTAGATAGCAGTTGTGACGCTGTGCTTTGCCCTATCAACAGACATTGGTAAGAGGCAGGCTCAGCAAGGGCAACAATCCCGGAAAAGGTGAGGAATGGTTTTCGGGGACAACACAGATACTGAGCGAAATACACACACACACACACAAATATAATAGCTGTAAGGTTAGTCTAATTAATCAGTGTTGTAACTGAGGGGGAGTAGAAATTATTTTCCTTGTTGGAAATATTTCCTCACAGAGGAAACAATTTGGCAACTCTGGAGGAAAGATAGCTTCCACTGGTAATCAATCACAGACAAACACACACAGACATAAACACATCTAATGTTTTACCTTGTGGGGTAGAGGTAGTGAGTCCATTTTTAGTAGCCACAATATTGCAGATTTTCTCTCTCTGCCTCTCCTAGAGCAGCACATTATGTAGGCTTGGCAATAGCACACTTTCTCTGCTGTGGATGGCCTATTTTTTGGTTCCTCTGTGCATGCTGTTTTACTACCATATGTTTCAAAAACTTCATGACATTTTTATTATTAACAGCATTTGCGAAGGAAACTTGCATTTCGTCAATGCTGATCAATTAGATTTTCCTGGGACAATGGTGAGTTGATCAGCGCACCTAGCAATTGTGCTATCCTTATCAATTCTGTGCTGTGCATTTTTGTATGTTTCACAACTGTCTTTTTCTTGAAATGATTCACCCTGCTGATAAAAATGTTATTGCCTGCAATGTCGCGACCCAGAACAAATCACGCTACAAACTACTTTTTACCTGAACCAGACAGCCTTGGTCAACCATAATGTCTTGAATTGCCAGACATTGGGCAGGTGTTGACTGAGATGTTGAACAGGGTGAAGTTGACAGAAGTTGACCACCCTCCTGTGATACTTCATCATTATCGTTTTTACTCTTTCTGCTTGTTAAGCTGACCAAGTCAAAATTGCTTGAAGTCAGTGGAGGGTTGGAATGAAGTGGACGTGCAAAATAATTGGATATTTTCTGCTTGGCCATGACTTTCACCAGCTAGCAACTAGTTACCGTTAGCTCTATGGAGACGATCAGCCAGCAGAATTGTGTGCATGCATGAGAACATGAATGCTGAGGTTTGAGTTCGCTGTCTAACGTTTACATGGCTACCTATGTGGTCACAGCCTCAAGCGAAGCACTATTGCTACCTGGGTTTCACCTAAATGGCTTAGAGCATCTACCGTATGTAATTTGAACTACAATCTACAATGCATTTGTACTGCTCGCAGCTCTTGAAGCCTCTACCGTTTCCTACTTTCTTGTCAAATAAAGCACAGACATATATATATATAATTCTTATAAAATAAATATAAAAAAACTCTTACAGAGAAGGAACGAGGAAGAACATTGATTTGTGTTAGTGCAGGGGAAGAATGAACAATCAGGGGGAGGTTCCCATCCATTTACCCAATGCTGGTTAACCCTGTTGGTTGACTGCTTGCTTGTCTGTTTGTCAATCTTCCTGGGAAATACTATTTCTGTCTTCTACGATTGAAAAGGTGAGTGAGCGGAGAGAGTGGGATGAGGTCAAAATAAAAAAGAAGAATGGGGGATACACAAGGTGGCTAAACAAGTCATAGAAGGAGAGATTGATTAAAGAGCTGTTTGTCTGTTGGGGAGTTAATGTTTGTCTTTTTGTTGCAGAGTTAATGTTTGTCTGTCTGTTGGGGAGTTAATGTTTGTCTGTCTGTTTGGGAGTTAATGTTTGTCTGTCTGTTGGGGTGTTAATGTTTGTCTGTCTGTTGGGGAGTTAATGTTTGTCTGTCTGTTGGGGATTTAATGTTTGTCTGTCTGTTGGGGAGTTAATGTTTGTCTGGAACCATTTGGTTGGAACCATTCGCAGACATTTTGAATGAAGACATTTATTAACAACTAACAAAAGAACACGTATTCATAAACGGTAAATCAAAGGCCCTGAAAGAAGCAGCTACATACAGAACAAATACGAACACCAAACGTGACATGTACTTATGTATATACACACACAAATCATCAAGTGAAAAGAGGTGCGCGTAATAATCCTAAGTGTCCAAGGTGCGCTTCAAAATAAAAGTGTTCCCCAGAATACCACCACCAATAGGCACCCTGCTACCCAGCTCGAGACAGTCTGTTAGGGAGTTAAAGTATGTCAGTCTGTTAAGGAGTTAATGTATGTATGTCTGTTAGGGAGTTAATGTCTGTCAGTCTGTTAAGGAGTTAATAAATGTCAGTCGGTCAGGGAGTTAATGTATGTCTGTCTGTTAGGGAGTTAATGTTTGTCTGCCTGTTGGGAAGTTTGTCGGTCTGTTAGGGAGTTAATGTTTGTTTGTCTTTTGGGGACTTAATGTTTGTCTGTCTGTTTGGGTTTTAATGTTTGTCTTGTCTGTTGGTGAGTTAATGTTTGTCTGTCTGTTAGGGAGTAAATGTTTGTCTTGTCTCTTGATGAGTTAATGTTTGTCTTTCTGTTGGTGAGTTTATGTTTGTTTGTCTGGTGGTGAGTTAATGTTTGTTTGCTCTTGATTTGTATTATGATCTGAACCCCCACTATAATTGCAATGTATGTATACTAGTACATATAGAGTGTGACGCTCATCTTCCCCTACTGAATGCATAGTATTTAACTTAGGCATTTTATCCATTATAAAATGTTTAAGTTGAATACCCTAAGCATCAATAGTTTTAGGCTACTCTTCCTCCTTATTGATGGCAATATATTCAATTAAGCATCAAGTCCTTTATGTATTTCTCAAGGCTGCGATGGTTTCCCCCCCACTGCTCCTGCACTGAAGTCATGCCTGTGACCCATTTCCCTTGGCATCAACAGTGTGATGATAAACATCCCCCCCTGTCTGCAATTAATTCACTTATTCGCCATGTATGGTTTTCAAATGTAACCAGATTGAGGCTTTTCAATAATTTAATGTTGGAGGAAAGCGTCATCCTTATCAATTAATCTTTTCCCATTGAATGCGATGAATTGAGTATAACGTTGACTCTGCGACACTCATCCTTTCCCATTTAGATAAAATGTACAATGGTGTGCAAAGTCTAAGGCCACATGACAACATTATTTAAACCTCTTTATCTGGGAACAGTGTTTATTTGCACACAAAAACCCTATTAAACATTTAAATAATGTAAACATCAATACAATATTGTATAAAGGTAAAAAAGGTAAACGTCAAACGAGTTGTGGCCTTATTTGGTGGAGTGGTCTGGACCAGCGCCTACAACACATGTGCACTGCAGCGTGACTTTAAATCTGATCCCCTGCAAATCCTCTCTCCTATGTCTCTACACACATTCCTGTCAAAATAAGGCATTGCCAAATCTCCCAAACTTTATTGGTAGGTCGTTGATATAATGGAAGATGGCTAGATACCTTATAAGACGTTAATCACCTTTTGGACAACGTATGGACTTCTTTACCCATTGAAAGGAATTTATTTTTTGCAAGTCAACTATGTAAAACCTTATATTTCTTAAAGCAATGTGTTGCAAATTATCATAAAGCATGTAAATATTTTCGATTGAATATAAGGCATTGAGGGAAACATCAACCATGTGATTCTCATCCTTTCCGATCGAAAACAATGTTTTTCTAAATAATAAACACTGTGTTTACAACCTCCTCCAAAAACATTGTATTACACATCAATGTTATTTTTATTTTTTCAATTGTGCAAATGTATGCCATGTTTGGAAGAAAAGTCAACCTTGTCGCATATGTCTTTTCCCATATAATGCAATATATTGACAGAAATATTACTTTAATAAAGTAAACAATGTGTCATTGCTCTTTTTTTATTTAATTAATTATTGCAATGCAAACATTAATCATGTGACACTAATGTTCTCCCTTCGAATGCAAATAAGTCTACCATAGGAAATTAATTATTCCAAGTTTTCCAATAAAATTTTATGGCTTATTTGTTTTTAAAGAAAACAAACAAAGTGGCATATGTCAATGGCAATTTATTTATAAAGCACATTTAACAACAACCAATGCTGAACAATATGTTGTATAAAGTTGTGCAAGAATCAAATGTGACATAACAAATATGTAAATATAAATACAAGAAATAAACAAGATAGACCCTAAACTGACTTGAACGCCATAGAATAAAACAGGACTTAATAAAAGTGGGCAGTTTGTTCCACAGTCTAGGGGTCACAACTGAAAAGGCACAATCACCCTTTTTCCTTTTTTTTTGGAATGTCTAAAAGCAGCAGGTTAGACCTTCTAAGTGGCCTGGGCGAGGGATGCCGTGTAAAGAGATCCCAAATGTACAATGGAGACAATCCACGTAAAGCCTTAAAAAAGAGGAGCGGCACCTTAAAATGTATTTCACATTTGATTGGCAACCAGTGAAGAGAGGCCCAAATAGGGCAGATATTGTCATCCCTCTTCCTGGTCCCAGGCAACAATCTAGCAGCTGCATTCTGAACAAGCTGCAAGCGTGCCAATGTAGAGTGACCAATTCCCGAATACAAGGAGTTGCAATAATCAATTCGAGACGATATATGAGTATGAGTTACAGTCTCCAAGTCCTTAAAAGAAGGAAAGGCTTTCAATCTTTCAATAGTCCTCAGCCGAAAAAAAACCAACCTTTAATCATGGAATGAATTTGTTTGTCAAAATGTTTATGCTGAACCAAAGATAACACATAAATGTCTTGTCTAGGGGTAGACATTAGAGAACAAGGGCTCCAGATTTTACCAAGATCCTCTGTTAATTTGGGCGTTCCAAGAAGTACAACTTTCGTCTTATTGTCATTAAAATTGTGATGGTGGAGTAAGGAGGACCTAGGCGCAGGAAGGTGAGTGACAAGGTTACAGTTTCTTTTAGTCCTTGTTCTGATGGCAACTAAAAGGCCGGCAACGTCAAACGCCGGGTCGCTACGCAACCAGAGGAGGGCCCGTCCCGGAATGGCAACGTGACAAAGATGGAGAAAGAGATTCGCCATCCAGCACTTAATATCATTGAGGCAGTCAAATAGGGACTTCAAGGAGTTTGGATCGCCTGGTCAAGTACAGCTGTGTGTCATCAGCATAACAGTGATTTGGTATATTATGTTTACGGAGAATAGAGTCCATAATAGAGTCCAGAGGGAGCTTATACAGGATAGATCATTGAGGTGCAAGCAAGAGTAAACTAGCACCATTTCCAGGATCTCAGAACAGCAACAAATCAATCAGCACCGTAAGGAGTGCTGTTTCTGTGCTGTGGTGTACTCTGAAACTAGACTAGAATGTTGTCCAGCAACTTATTTCCAATTTAAAAAGAGGAGAGCTGAAACATAACAACCTTCTCCAGAATTTGTGAGAGAAATTACATTTTAGAAACAGGCCAAAAATCTTTACAATCAGTCCAGATTGGGATTTTTAAGAAGAGGCTAAACCATCGCATGTGGTATTAAACAGAGTAACTTCTGTACCCGGAGTGGAGGAGGTTGTCTCTATAAGGCTAGTAAAAGAAGAAGCTATGAAAGCATTAGAAAATGTCCTAGCAGTGGATTGATCATGTGCAGCGATCTGGCATAATAAGTATAGGTAATGGACAAGAGAGTGATTCATTAAAAATCACAGGTATATGGTCGGAGAGACAATTATCATCTAAATGAACATTTAAAACAGGACAACCTAAAGATCAAGAACAACAAGATCAAGTGTATGCAGTGGGGCCTCCAGGATTGGTCTTATGGGGTGGCCAAATGGGGACAGTAAACATGTTGGGGTGGCACACTACAAAATATACATGCCTGAATCAAAGGCATCCAGTGATTATTTTGGCATTGCCATTAACACTGTGAGCATATAAAGTTATAGAATTCAAAACAATACTCAAATTCACTGTATAGAGCTAAGAAAGTAGAAACAAATTCAGTGTGCATGTTCAAAAGTTAGAATTATTCTACAAAAGAATACCGACTGGGTGTATGGCCATGTTCATGTGTAAGGCCAGTTACAGACTGAGTTAAGTTAAATGAGACGAATGGCTTTCATTGTCTGGCCAATGGCATCCATGGACAAGTAGCAGGATGTTATCAGAGTTAAGCACAATCAATGACAGAAAATCTGATAATTCATGAATAAAATTCTTACTGATGAATTAAAACACACTACTTTGGATATGGTTTTCTTAAAAATGTTTGAACAAATGCGTTACTTCACTGTTATTTAGATTTGTTAATGAACATTTAGTAAAACAAATGTTAACATTGTTCATAGAACCAGCGACTGTTTTTACTTGAAAGTTATTACAAAAAAATGATAACTTGAATTTCTATTAGTGAAGATGTGTAGAAATTAAAGATGTGTTAATGTGTTACCTCTCTGAGATGATGCTAAAGGTAGAAGATTTGAATGAGAAAGCCCGGTGATTATGACTTACACACACACAAGCACTATTAACACAAACCCTATTGACGTCAGAAAAAGAGACAAAAGGAGCGGCACAATTTGGGTTAGCACGGAGCTTGGTTTGGTCAGTCAATCTTTAAAGGCTGCCTTAAAATGCTTTGGAAAAACATCCATGCTCCCTGGTGATTTGGCCGTATGCCATCCTGTCTATAAAAAGGCGTTTGCTTGCAGAAAGTGTCAAAGTTTTCACAAAAGCTACTCTCATGGATTTGCAATAATCCTGAAGGCAGTCTTAAAATGGTAGACGCTTGCTGAAACGATCAATTCCACGACCCAAGGAAGGCAGTGGACTAGATATAACACTGTTATAATCTGTTAGTTATATGATAAGTCTTTAAAATCCAGTTTGAGCTGTTTAGAGTGGGCACGACAATGGAATCCAACAATTGTGTTCGTGAAGAATGATCGGAGGCAACACAATCCTATCCATCGTGAGAACATTTGCATTACACAGAGTATTTACGCCTGGAATAGTAACGTTTCATGAAGCTGCCCAAAACAATGGCAGAAGAAGAGGAAAACTGTACTCCACATTATGATTTTGGGCTGCTCCAACCAAGAGCAGGTCATAGTTGGACAGTACGAGTGCATGGCAGTCGAGAACAGATCCAGACCACTCCCTGCGGAGATGCCTCCTCTTGACACCACCGAACACCAGCGGGGATCAAAAAGGTGCTTGGGAGCTGAGGGAAACTGTTCATCATTGAACAGATCATTAATCTCACTGGCTCTTCTGGTTCCCTTTTAACCCCTGTTATTGATGCTGCTGTTCCTTATGCCACTGTTTTTGGCTTCCACAACCCACGTCACATTCTTCCAGGAATGCTTTGCAGAACTCATTAGAACCTCGGTGGCATCTGTGCCCTCTCGATGTGCACGGTACTCCACTCAGCAGCAAACTGCACCAAATGACAGGCAGTATTTAATGCATTCATGCATTTTGGGGGGACATTTGGATTTGTATGGAAAATTTATGATTTTAGGTGATGCAATACAATGTTATGGTACTGGCTTGTTTAGTATGGCCAAGTGCTGTGATAATAAGCACAAGGATGTTACGTTTTGCTAGGGAGTTGTGGTTGGGTAAAGGTGTAAACACAACAGACTCCCAATGCTAACCCTAACCACACAGGAGAAGTTATCCAACCTTAACCCTTTTTTTTTTACTTTACCTCTAACCGCTAACATTTGTTGTCTGTAGCACTACAAAGTGCAGTAATTCTCCCAGGTGTATATCACATCACCAATGTGAATTTGTGCATTTTTGCACAAATCGGGTTTCCGAAAACACACACAGACGCTCAAAATATTGCCTGTGTCCCTAAAATGAAACCCCCGTGTCCCCAAATTGCATGGAATTACTTTTTGCAGACTGTACATTGCAAATATTGTACATCATTTGTTTGTGAGTGCCAATTTAATTCTAATGAAACACATTAGAGTGGTAGTACATATGTTTTCCATTTGCAAAAACATTGGTCACTCTTACAGTACCTAGTGGTCACTATTACAGTAACTTAACTTTTTTGCCTGTAACAAAAAAGCATGAATACTTTTTCAGTTTCTCTGGAATTGAGCACTAGGGTAGATATTTGAGATATTTGCGCAATTGCATAATAATACAATTAACAGTGTAAAGCTATACATATTGGGAATTGGATTTATTGCCTTTTATGAGAGTTTTGTGGGTTTTGACACTCTTAAGTGCCATAATGAGCCATACATTTAGGCAATACATATCACAACACGTCTAAATATATAAGTCATGAAAATATCGGGACAGTTATGTGACCACATATGACAAGAATTCTTGTGATAGTTATGGTATTACACTTCAAATAAAGTGTGGCCAACTACATTGTACAGCACCCCTATGGGACAAGTGGGAATTCATCCAGGGACCTAAATCAATGTGACACATTCATTAAGACATTCAGAGCACATTACTGAAATGCATAAACTACTGTACACCACTAGGGGGGTGGAGATACATCAGAAGGCAAGTTAGTGCCCACGGCTGATTACCAACATTAGAAAATGGATCGATTCTGAAGGAAATGCCTGTGGTGCAACTAAACCGGTCATTCCAACCTGTCATGATGCCACAGTAGCTTGTTTCATATTCAGTTACTTTCTTTATACAACACTGCTATCAGTGAGAGTGTGTTCTGTCCTGGTCAGACTAATGTGTTCTGAGGCAGGTTATTTTCTTATGCAAATTTAAGTCAGGAGCTATAAGGGAGTGGACAGCTGATTGCAGAGTTTTCTGTGCTCTCATGTCTGTAGCTAAATCCCAAATCAAACCCTAAACGCATATCTCCTGTACCCTGCCTCTCACACTAAGGCCATCCTGTACCCTACCTCTCACACAAAGGCCCTCCTATACCCAGCCTCTCACACAAAGGCCCTCTTGTACCCTACATCTCACACCAAGGCCCTCCTGTACCCTACATCTCACACCAAGGCCCTCCTGTACCCTACCTCTCACGCAAAGGGCCTCCTGTACCCTAAGTCTTACACAAAAGCCTTCTTGTACCCTACATCTCACACCAAGGCCCTCCTGTACCAAACCTTTCACAAAAAAAGGCCCTCCTGTTCCCTACATCTCATACCAAGGCCCTGCTGTACCCTACCTTTCACAAAAGGCCCCTCTGTACCCTACATCTCACACCAAGGCCCTCCTGTACCCTACCTCTCACACCAAGGCCCTCCTGTAGTTCCGGTAAGGCTCGAATAGGTTCAGGTAATCCTTCACTTATGTGTCTGATTTTAACAAAGGGATTTTAAAGTGCAAAAAAAAAATGATTCAACTAGAACACTTAGTTTCAAACAGAACCTCTATGCAACAACTGGGGGAAAGGAATGAGGGAAAGAATGCATGCTGTTCAGTGAGGGCAAATAACCTTGACTAACAACGATTGGTTTTGCTGCTGTAAAGAACACACTCAGTAAACACTTTGATGTTGGAAGCTTAGAGCTTCGCTGGCTCACTTCACAATGTAATGTACAAAGGGGAATCTGCTGTCAGTCTTTTTGCTAGTCTGTTGTTGAGACAAATACAACTGTATAATAGGGTGTTTTGCAGCTTAAAAACATTAATTAAAAAAAGGGCACGCAGAAGCAATTGTGTTAATTGTTTTCTTCGGTGTTACCACTCCTACTATCCAATTTCTGTAAGACTTCTTGGTCAAAGCATGTAAACTGGTGCCTGGCTAACTAGCATCTGAAGCTGTTCTCAGATGGGGAAGGTTCTTTATATAAAAGGTTTACAACCTGCAAAATAGCAGTTTTGAACCAGTTTTGAAAGTTGGAAAAATAATATCATACTACCTGATGAGTCATTTATTTGCGGCTCAACTGCACAGTAAACAGTATATACATATACTTTATATATACAGTATAAATATACTTTCTCCACATTTTGTTGTGTAATAGACTGAATGCATAACTGATTTAATCGTTTTTGCCATATATATTGATAGATCTAGTTATTAGATTTGTTATACTTATGTACATAAGCATTAAAAATATTTTAGGTTTGAATGATCTTGGGTATGCCTCCACTAGTTTTACACATGTAGATTCAGCAAACTTCTCCAATGCTCTCTTCTACATCCTCAGATACTTTGTGAGTTTGGATGGGCAGCGTTTGTGAACTGCAACTCAGTTTATCAAAGTCCAGGCTTTTGATGGGTCATTCTTGG
The DNA here is from genome assembly GCA_016801125.1 of Novumbra hubbsi. Classification (NCBI taxonomy): domain Eukaryota; kingdom Metazoa; phylum Chordata; class Actinopteri; order Esociformes; family Umbridae; genus Novumbra; species Novumbra hubbsi. The sequence continues at coordinate 41,800 of JACXGK010001429.1, read as the reverse complement.
CAAATATGCAACTATTCCAGACTACTGAATCATTTTTACAATTTCCCTGACTGTGCTTACTGGTGTGCTTACCTAAGTGTTGATACAATGTATTTTTTAGATCCTTTACCTGATCTATGTAGTTCAACAACAATCTCCTTTCAGCTGACAGCTCTTTGGTTTTACCCCCTATGATGGATGGCAAAAATAATTTACATGTGCGCCCTCTCATATTTATACCCCAGGGAAATAATAACAGGTGAAAGGCATCAATACATTTCCTGAAAGCTGAAAGAGTTTCATATCAGATGCAACATTGTTGAGGCTAGCCCCGCTCCTGTGTGTCTCCCCTCGGGACCTTAGGGAGGTTTCTAGGGAGGTACATTTAGGCCTCTGCAGAGCAGCTCGGGGGAGAAGACTAAGAAAATGTGCCAAGCCACATTGCCCTTGAAACTGCTCTTCTCCAAAATGCGGGAGACAGAAAGAAAGCCTGTAGAAAAAGGATTCTGGACCCCGAAATAACTACCGCCAGTCCCCATTCCTCCTAAACTGCCACTTTGAGGCCGCCCCGGTGACGACACCCCCCACCCGAGGAGAGCAGTTAGTTGTGTGCCTTTGTTTTTCCCCTCTGTGCCTTGACCACCGCCGGGCCGAAACCCTTGTCCTGCAACCATTTTGAGTGTCTCCTGTTTCTCTCTACAAATATCCTTCTACTAAAGGTCAGAGTAATGAACATTTTATTCACACCCAATTAAATGATAATGTATTCTACTACTTAAAGGAGGATGATGCCTAGGCATACGTTTATTACGCAAACAGTCACCCGGACACACGACAGACACAGAGAGAGCGACAGACAGACACACACTCACACACACCCACGCTCACACAGTAACACACGTTTCTAATCCCCTGTTCATTGTGATGTGTTTTATTCTCAGCCTGTCAGCAATTTTAAACGTCCAGCTCATAACGTTATCCATTCATGGCATTGTGTTGTACAATTACTCTGACAAATGCCTGAGTGATTTCCTTGGCCATGTTTCATTAAAAAAAAGTCCACTCTACATGAAGGGAGTGAAATGGCTAGAGAATAAAACAGAGTTTTCTTACCACAGGGCTTTTCTCATAAATATTGTAATTGTGCTGTGATAGAGAGCCAGACAAGCCCAGGCTATTTCTAGTTTTCTAGTTTAATACTGAGAAACTTTTGGCTGCTAGCCAGTCTGGGACTTGAAGATAATAAGAAAAAGTAATACATATCTAAAGAGTATCTCTACAATTATGTCCGCACATGCTATGATGGAAACCCTGTATAACATGTATACATCTACAGGGTTCTGTAGTGTGGTTTGAATTGCAAGCATGGGGTAGTAATAAACATATTAGTGGCATATTAAACCATAATAAAAGACAGAATGGAAAGCATATCAGGGTTTATTACAGCTGTTAAAGACCCTTATCGGCATTTCATTTGACAGCAATAAAATGCTAATATGATTTTCATATTTTTCATTAAGTATATTTACTGCTGTTTTTTAAAACTCCATGACGGTTACATGCAGAATGTTCTTGTGACATGTACCTGACTTGTCTTTTTGGGTAATTTGACAGATGCTCTTATCCATAATGATGTACAGAAGTAATGATGGTTAAGCGCGTTGCTCAAGGACACAATTAGGTTCTGGATTCGAACCAGCGTAACTCTTCACTAATAGGCAATTGGTGTCCTTGAATGGTTTAATGCATCCATTCAATTCTATTTACAAACATACATTTTTTTTTTTTTCGAAAATTAAACACAACAATAGTCTCAGAAGACTCAATTTATGTCAAACACTAACTCTAGCTCTACTTCATGTTCACATTCCGATTAAATCTAACCCTTTTCCTAGCTTCACATCCCTTGAAGTTACGGTTTAGGACACACATCTACGGCGTGGTTGTGGACATAAATGGATGTGGACATGAATTTGGATTTAACCTGGATGTGGACATGAATTTGGGTTTAACCTGGATGTGGACATGAAGTGGATTTTACTAGCATGTGGACATTAAGTTTGTAATGGAAATACTGCAATTCTCATACAAGTTATAGATGGTAGAGTACAATCTGCGCAGTTCTCTAAATACATATAATATTTCTATGTTAAAAATCATTCTGTCGCTGTTCTCGTCACCCTGTCTATGTTCTCTCCCGAGGGGAGAAGTTGAAACTAGGACACATGCAAAATGAAAGCTTTACCCCAGTCCTTGTCAACACACCCTCTGAATTAATATCTCTCACTTTCTCTTTCCGTAACTCTCAGTCTAGGTAGTCCTCAGCTGGATGTTTCTAACAGACACTAGAAATATACCCTCATTCTTAACCAACCTGCTGTACTCTGTTGTCTTCCTTCTTTGTCTAGTCTCTTGGCTGAATGTTGCAGCTATAAATGTCCTACATAGAAATCACTTAATTCATACATAAAGGGGGGCGTGGTGTGCTCATGCTTGCAGATCAACAACACTTATTGAATCCTAATTAGGTTGTATAGATGTTCTAACAATTTCACCTATCGCTCAGAAAGCCAGGTGTTTTAATTGGCACATGTTGGTTTCCATTATAATCTTAAAATGATTCAGATTTAAACAGAGGAAAAGTGTTGGGCATTAAAGTGCTGCATTCTCCTACCCAGTCTGGCCAAATTAGACGCTACAGTTCCACACCTCTATTCAACTCAACACAATGTATACAGCTCCCCCTTATGTTTGAACAAACAAAAAGTATGACTCATGTATGTTTTGTATTCACATAATTTCATGAAGGGTGCCAATACATATCTAGCCGGCTGTATTAGAGTGCAGTATTAACATTCCTGCATAATTCCCCTGGAACATGACCCACATACATACACTGCCTGGACAATGTTATTTTGGGTGATTCTGAGCGAAAGAACATGGACGTCACGCATTCACCCTGAATGAGAAATGTCTGCTAATGGGAAGCAGTGGAGGACTCTCCTGGGGGATGAGAAAAGGTATGAAAGAGAAAGACGGCTCATAAATGTGTTCTAAATTAGGTAAAATGGCCAAACGGCGAAGCTTTCAAAATCTTACTTCACAGAGAAAATGGCCACGTATGGGCTTAACAGGTGTGGAAGCATATAATGCCCATACCCAGCTACAATGTTTATGGATGTCTCTCTCCTAAGTTACTGTTTGACCTTCACTAGTCTGTTGATTGGGTTTTAGTTCGTGTAACGCCTGTTTGAGTATGACTGAGAAGACATTAGACAGTAGAGAATGAAATGCTGTTCATGGGATCAGTTATACATTTTGTGGAAGCTGTGTAGCACAGGAACGTTTTGTAAAGGTACAGGAAGGATTTTTGTGTTTGTGTGGGTATGTGTGTTTGCATAGGGATGTGTGTTTGTGTACGGATGTGTGTTTGTATAGGTATGTGTGTTTGTGTAGGTACGTGTGTTTGTATAGGTACGTGTGTTTGTGTGGGTACGTGTGTTTGTGTGTAGGCATGTGTGTGTGTAGGGATGTGTGTTTGTGTAGGTATGTGTGTGTGTAGGTATGTGTGTTTGTGTAGGTATGTGTGTTTGTGTAGGGATGTGTGTTTGTGTAGGCATGTGTGTTTGTGTAGGTATGTGTGTGTGTGTAGGCATGTGTGTTTGTGTAGGTATGTGTGTGTTTGTGTGGGTATGTGTGTGTGTGGGTATGTGTGTGTGTAGGTATGTGTGTTTGTGTAGGTATGTGTGTGTGTGTAGGCATGTGTGTTTGTGTAGGTATGTGTGTGTGTAGGTATGTGTGTGTGTAGGTATGTGTGTTTGTGTGTGGAAGGAGGAAGAAGTGTTTTCCCAGTGGCAGAACCATTTCCCAAACAGATTTGTTTTTTTTTACTAGAGTGCCGCAGCTGAAGAAAACTGTGCGTGTGTGTGACATAGCTACATTTTGTTTATGATGCTGTCACTGCTGCCAGCTCCTTGGATGCTTCCCAGAGTCCTGTGGGGTGAAGGATGGGGGTTATAAATCTCCGACATGCACGTACACACATGTACACACACACGCACCCGCAATGATGTGTGTATGGAGCCCTCTCCTCAGGCTTCCTGTGCTGTCTGGTGCCGGCTGAAGAAAGGTGTGTAGCTAACTAGCACTAGCCACTTCCTGTGTGTGTTGAACAGAATGTGTAACTAAGCGCATCGGTCTGACCGTCATGCTATCCAAGCACCGATCCAATCCTGGCCTTTGGCTCCAGTGTCTCCTCGTCACAAACAGGATCAGACATTATCCCTTGGTAGCCCCTCATGTTTAAGGTGCTGAAAGTATTTAGAACATTTTAACATTAGTACACAAGGTTTCATCCTGTTGCTGCAGTCAGCCGTGACATCATCAATGAGGACATGTGAGAAAGTTCAACTGGCATTTCTGTAGCTACTTGCTACGGCTCACACAAGCTAACACAACTAATCATTTTCTATGTGAATTACTAATAATTACTAACATTGGTTTCCAAGTGCTGGCACTATGGGAAAACAAACATTTGATCATATTCAATAATTTTGCCACCATTTCATTCATATTTAACAATATTTTTCCAAATTGTTAACATACATCATTAATTGAGATAAAGGCACATTTTCTCTGTGAGAAGTGTCCTGGGATTAGGATGTGTGTGTGTGTGTGTGTGTGTTTGCATAACAATGTGTGTGTTTGGCTCCCTTCAAGAAAATCAGGGTCCAGGAATGTTCCTTCGCCAACAAGCCAGTTTGCTTGTTGACACACACAGTAATTATAAGCTACTGGCATAGAACATTAGCACGCAAATCCATTTATTACCTCACAGATATTGTGTTTGTGTGTTTGGGTAAATTGGCCAGTCTAGTCTGCTCATGAATCATATCAGTACATCACCTTGCCTGCTTATGTGCATGCACTCAGACAAACTAACAATAATCTGATAACTGATAACTTTCATTCCTCCTTATTGCTCCTGAATTTCCCTTGTGGAAATAGATGTGCACGCCTGGGAAGCAGTCTGTTTGTGAAAGTAAAGCATCTAAAGTTTTCCCTTTGTGGGGTGTTTGTTTTGCTCAGACTCAACTGTCAACTGTCATTCCTCACCCTCTGTCTCCTCTCATGAGGATGAAAGGCAGAATCAGTCTGCTGTGGGATAGAACTGCTGAGTCTGAGCTACATGAATACAAAGGTTCAGAGTGAAGAAGAGAGAGCAAGAGTGAGTGAGAAAGAGAAATATAAAATAGAACGTTTTTGTGTGGGGGTCTGTGTGTGTGTGTGTGTGTGTGTGTCTTTAAATATAATGTACTTAAATTAGAATAAATGTGAGAGGATTGTTTTTACCTATAACAGATTGAATTAGAAATTGAAGAGTAGCTAAAGAACTTGATGTTTTAAAATACACTCCAGCTGTCTATGTCAGTACAGTTCAACAAACACAACACCATTCAATCTATAATCACTTGAAGAAGTATGCTATTAGAATGCTAATAGCAAATAAATGTTATTAGAATGCAAATAGTTTATAAATGTTCAGCATTATGTGTCACGGTTGTAGTGTGCGGCAGAACCATACGCGGACATTATGATGAAAGAAAAGGTGATATTTAATCCAAAACAAGACAAAACAAACTACACGGACTTTACACGTAAAATGAAAGGTCTAACTAACATAAAACGATATACAATAAACATGTAGAGCATTCGCTTGCAAATGAATCAAACAAAGGACAAACCGTGAACTGTTGCGACAAACCCAAACAATAAACCACACCGAGTGTGGCTGCAAAACTAACCTAAGTAGGCTCCCCAATCAGAGTCAACTGAGTGCAGCTGCTCTGATTGGGGAGCCCACAGCGGCATAGAGAGGGCTAGAGGCCTCACTAAAAGTCTTGCCCTGAAATGGCCAGGGGCTCGCAGCCAGGGCATGACATTATGTAGTTATACTAGCATTTGGATTTATTTATTCTGAAGAATAAAATTGTATTTGGTATAATATTTAGTGTATAATATACTGTAGAAGGTAGGTGTTAACAGTGTAACAGGTGATAACAATGTAGTAGGTAATAATTTGTAGCAGGTGATAACACTGTAGCAGGTAATAACTCTGTAATAGGTGATAAAAGTGTAGTAGGTGATTACACCGTAGCGGGTGATAACACTGTAGTTGGGGTTAACACTGTGGTAGGTGATCACACTGTAGCAGGTAATAACACTGTTATAGGTGATAACACTGTAGCAGGTGATAACAAAGTAGTAGGCAGTAACAGTGTAGCAGGTGATAACACTGTAGCAGGTGATAACATTCCAGTAGTTGATAACACTGACCATTGTATATATCTCTCTCCATCTTTTTTCTTGGTCTTTCTCATTGTGTACTATAGGAACAGTGAGCAATGCAAAGGGAAAGAAGGGGAGAACAGCATCTACCTTTGGGAGTCACGTTCACAGGACAATTCCTCTCTCCGGTTAGAAATAACTATTCTCTTTGGGTAATGTTAGTTTGTCCTTCACCTCATCATCACCCTATCATCATACATCCATGCACAGCAAATGGTGTAAAGGAAAGTAAATGCTTAAAAGAAAAATAAGTCAAATAAATTATAATTTATGATGATAAATAATTTAAATCTCTCATTCTAAGGTCTATCAATACAGTGGACTGAATATGGGCTCAACTTTTGAAAGTATTTTTGAATTGCAAATTGGTATTAAAATGGATTTAATTGTGATTTTTTTGTTCGATCTTCACAAAAAAGTACATATTGTATAAGTGTAGACAGAATTCTCCAAATGTCTACACATACAAGTATACAAATTAAAACATTAATTGTTGCATAAATGCTCACCCAGTTTAATTCAAGCAAGCCAAAATGAGTTTAGGATTCACCTTGTGTTACATGGACTGAAATGATGAGGAACACCATTATCCCTTCCTCTGTCACACATATTGAAGACAATCTTTAAAGTTTCTAAGTATTGAATGTTTTTGTAAGGGCCATGGGCAGTCAATAGTATATTAGTACTAATAACAAATCAGAGAATGAGTTCCTCTTTAAGCATGGTCAAGTGTATTATTATGATGAAGATTATGTAATAAACCACCCAGATACAGCAAAGACACATTCATTCTTCTGAAATAAGCTGTATGACAGGAAGAATCTAACCAGGAGATTCACCACGACAGCCATTAGTGATTTTCAAACACAGACAGAGTTGAGTGCTGTGATGAGAGAGAACTGAGTAGGGAACATCCTGATTGTAGTGACTCCACAATAATTACCTACAAAAACCGACTGAAAATACAAATATTCTAACGCATGCATCCATGCAAAATCTATCCTGGAATTTCTTACCAAAGAAAAAACATTGTTCCAGGTTACAGTATTGACATTAATCTGTTTTAAAATCTATGACAACACTTTTGACAATTGCTTTCTGATCCCCAACACCTTGATAGAACTTGAATAATTTATGAAAAAATTATTGGAGATTCTACATTCCATGTGTAAAACGTTTACAGACTTATTGAATACTACTTAATAAAACTCAAAGTTTGTCTAATGTATTGTCTAAGGATGGGTGAGTTCTCGTCTAATCTACAGTGGGGAGAACAAGTATTTGATACACTGCCGATTTTGCAGGTTTTCATACTTACAAAGCATGTACAGGCAAAAATCCAGAAAATCACATTGTATGGTTTTTGAGTAATTAATTTGCATTTTATTGCATGACATAAGTATTTGATCACCTACCAACCAGTAAGAATTCCGGCTCTGACAGACCTGTTAGGTTTTCTTTAAGAAGCCCTCCTGTTCTACACTCATTACATGCACCTGTTTGAACTCGTTACCTGTAGAAAAGACACCTGTCCACACATTCAATCAAACAGACAATGGCCAAGACCAGAGAGCTGTGTAAGGACATCAGGGATTTAATTGTAGACCTGCACAAGGCTGGGATGGGCTACAGGACAATAGGCAAGCAGCTTGGTGAGAAGGCAACAACTGTTGGCACAATTATTAGAAAATGGAAGAAGTTCAAGATGACAGTCAATCACCCTCGGTCTGGGGCTCCATGCAAGATCTCACCTTGTGGGGCATCAATGATCATGAGGAATGTGAGGGATCAGCCCAGAACTACACAGCAGGACCTGGTCAATGACCTGAAGAGAGCTGGGACAACAGTCTCAAAGAAAACCATTAGTAACACACTACGCTGTCAAGGATTAAAATCCTGCAGCGCACGCAAGGCCCCCTGCTCAAGCCAGCGCATGTCCAGGCCCGTCTGAAGTTTGCCAATGACCCTCTGGATGATCCAAGGCAGGAATGAGAGAAGGTCATGTGGTCTGGTGAGACAAAAATATAGCTTTTTGGTCTAAAATCCACTCGCCGTGTTTGGAGGAAGAAGAAGGATGAGTACAACCCCAAGAACACCATCCCAACCGTGAAGCATGGAGGTGGAAACATCATTCTTTGGGGATACTTTTCTGCAAAGGGGACAGGACGACTGCACCGCATTGAGGGGATGATGGATGGGGCCATGTATCATGAGGTCTTGGCCAACAACCTCCTTCCCTCAGTAAGAGCATTAAAGATGGGTCGTGGCTGGGTCTTCCAACAAGACACGAAACACGAAACACGAAACGACCCGAAACACACAGCCAGGGCAACAAAGGAGAGGCTCCATAAGAAGCATCTCAAGGTCCTGGAGTGGCCTAGTCAGTCTCCAGATCTGAACCTAATAGAAAATCTTTGGAGGGAGCTGAAAGTCTGTATGGCCTAGCGACAGCCCTGAAACCTGAAGGATCTGGAGAAGGTCTATATGGAGGAGTGGGCCAAAATCCCTGCTGCAGTGTGTGCAAACCTGGTCAAGAACTAAAGGAAACGTATGATCTCTGTAATTGCAAACAAAGGTTTCTGTACCAAATATTAGGTTCTGCTTTTTTGAAGTATCAAATACTTATGTCATGCCATAAAATGCAAATGAATTACTTAAAAATTATACAATGTGATTTTCTGGATTTTTGTTTTAGATTCCGTCTCTCACAGTTGCAGTGTACCTAAAAAAATACAGACTTTGTAAGTAGGAAAACCTGCAAAATCGGCACTGTATCAAACACTTGTTCACCCCACTATATGTAGGAATCTTATTTTTCATAAATTACAAATGTTTGTGTTCATTTTTAAGAAAATGTGTCTAACAAAATACACATATTTGTGGTCTAAATATTTTTTGTACATTTGATTCAGGTCAGAACAGATTTAAACCCAATTTACAGCATTTTAATTAATGAATAAATCAAATGTATTTTCAAATGTCCTGTATACATTACCAATTGATACAATGTGCTTATAAAGTTAGCCAACCTAAAACCTGAAATAACTTAACTTGCCTTTGATGAAAATCTCAATCCATTTCCGGGTACTGTTTTTGTTAAGCAGACCTTTTCACCTTCTTTGGCATCATGACTCGGTGAAAGATAGAAATTATAGCAAATGAAGCAAATAAGTAGCACGAATTGTGGACAATACAAAGTGTAAACGTTGGCAGTTTGGTCCTGAGTATATGACAAGGGGGTTGCAGAGGAATAAGAGTACTTTATGTAGTGCACATAGTGTTGGATAAAAGACAAATAATATATTTGTGCAAAATAGGTACTGGAAAAATGGATATCAGAGCTAAATTCCAAACACGTGAGGGTAACATAAAGCCACCTACAGAGTAATTGTCAAAGTGCATGAGTCAACTGTCAGAGAGAGACTGCACAAACTTGGTCTTCATGGCAGGTCAGGAAGAAAGATGCCTCTGCTCTCAAAATGAATATCAAGATATGACTGAAGTCTGCCAGACAATACCTGTGTGAAAACCACATCTAATGGAATAATATGCTGGATGGAAGACTCAAAGGTCGATGATGACAGACGCCATTTGGCCGAAAATGGAACACTGCCTTTGAACCGAAGCAACATATTTCAGTAGTAAAGCATGAAGGCAGTGCATTTTAGTTTGGGCTGCATTGCCTCAGGGCCTGGCCATCTTAACATCATTGAGTCAACCATTAATTCTTACTATTCTTGGGGAGAATTTGAGGGCATATATCAAAAAGCTTTGCACCAGAACAATAATCCAAAACACAAATGCAAAGCTAAAACAGAATCAAAGCCCAGATCTCAATCCTATGAAAACGTTGTCCATGCAAGAATGTCCTTGAAAATTATAGAGTTGAAGCAGCACTGTATAAAAGAGTGGACGACAATGTGTCCTATGTAACTGACTGATATACAGTTATAAGAAATGGTTTCATTAAGTTATTTCCCGTCAAAGGGGGCAGCAACCACTTTGAAGCTATGGGTTTACTTATTTTCTAAGCAATGTGAAATTGCATTTCTGAAGATGTTTTTTATGAATAAATTATACCAAAGTATAATATTTCAGTGTAATATTCTGTTACTGTTGTCTGTCATTAGGGTTGAAAAGAAAGATTACACTACATCCACATTTCCACATATTTATAAAACAACTCTCTACCACTCTAGAAATACAACTCTAAACACTGGAGTAACTAATCTCCTTTCTATCTGTTATTCTCAGTTCTATCTTTTCCTTCTCTCATATCCCCCGTCCTTTCTTCTTCGTTATGAAATCCATCAGCTGACAAAGGGAACTTCAGGTGTGTCGGTCTGAAATAGAAATGTGTGAGGCTGTTGTAACTTCCTTAGCAATAATTAGAAGTGTATTCGGTAGACTGAAACATACGTTTTATTCCGTAAAGATGACTTGACATTGTAACTGTAATTAACATGATCGATGTATTATTACGTGGCGGAGATATAGATCAAGATCGGTGGCTGTGGTAATGTGTGTGTCTGTGTGCCGCTCCCTATGTTGCACCACATGACCTCAATTGAGGGAGATGTCATACTTCACCAGAATACTAATCGCCATCTCTGCCCCTCTCCCCTCCCCTCTCTCTCTCTTGCCTTTATCCGGCTCATTTCCTTTCCAAGTCTCCTCCCTCTCTCTGCCAACGTTCATTGATCAAGAGTATCCCCAACAAGGTTTGTCTCAACTGGCAGCCCGTGACTTTTTCATCATTATCTTCCTCCCTCTCTTTTTAGATATAGACATCTACATTAACAGACGTTCACGCTGATTAGCTGTAGCAATAGTCTGACTTTTATGCTGAAAATTATGCACAGTTAAAACCTTTCAAATGCGCTTTGGAGATGAACAATCACCTGCTAACACTGTCTGTTCCACATCCTGCGGATGTCTCTCTGGAACACATCCCGTTGAAGTCTCTCTAGATTTCAAATGCAGTTGTCTGACAACCAAAAATGTAAGACTCTATACCACAGGTGTGACAACACAGTCTTTTACTGCTCTGAATGCACCAATAACCAGTTTTTACAAGCAATAAGGTATCTTGTGGTATATTGCCAATAGACCACAAATTCCTCAAAATGCATTGTGCCTAAGAACAGCTCTTAGCCATGCTATACTAAGCATTCACAACACCCCCCATGCCATACTGCTTAATATACTATGTGTATAAAGATGCAGGACATATTAAAGAAAAAACTTGTCTCAGTAAGATGTTGGTCCACCACGAGCAAGCAGAAAAGCTTCACTGCACATTGTCATAGCTTCTACGAGTCACTACTATTTTCCTGGAGGGTTGGAGCATCATTCTTTCAAAAGATATTCCCTCATTTGGTGTTTTGATGGTGGTAGATTGCCATGCAAAATCAGATAAGTTGAGTACTGCAAAGGTTATAACATCTGATTCACATAATTTTACTGTACTCATTTACTCATCAAACCATTCAGTGACCTCTCATCATCCAGGAAGAGAAGCAATAATGAACTCTCTTCAAAGATACGTAGATACTTTCCTCTTGCCATTTTGATAACAAAAAACTGCACAGCATTTTTATACATTCCACAGAGCACAATGGGATGTTAATTACCTAATAATATCATGCCTGCATACCTGTATGGAAGCATCATGTATGGAACCATCTATATATATATATATATATATATATATATATACAGTATATTGTTTGTAGGGTTTTATTTTATTTTATTAACAATGAAAATGGTTAAGGGAGGAGATAATAGAGAAATCTGAATCAAAAGCCCCCTTTTGAGGCAGTTTTATGTTTGGGGAGTCCTCCTGTTGGTGGTTTGGGAGGAATAGGGGCTCCAGTACCCTCCATACCCTAACCCACTATCTTTTATCCTCCTCCTTGAAGCCTTGTGTTTCCTCCCCTGCCATGACACTGGACTCACACCTGCTCCCTGAGAAGACCCAAATCAGAAGTTTCCTTAATGACCCCAAACTTTTGAACAGTATTGTCGGACTGTTCATCCAACGGTAAGTAAAGAAGTTGGAGATCACGTAATACAAAGTGCATGAAGTACGAAATAGGTACAACATAATACCCACGTGTTTGGATAACCCAGTGAGAATCTTTGGATCAATAATCAGGAAGTAGAAGCTGCATCAAACCACCAACTGCCAAGAAAAATATGTCCTTTAAAACTCAACACTCAAACAATAAAGCTTATGAGTGTGATGGTTGTGGAAGTAAGCAGACCAAGGCGCAGGAAGGTAGTTTCAAGTAGTCGGTTTATTACGTATACTACTGACCAACGGGCGTATATAACGCTTCAAATATATATTCACACGTACTTCAGGTACGTACACTCGGACACAGCGTGTAGCTGCACACATATCACAGGAAACAATCACGGACACGGAGACGAGAAACACAAGGGTTTAAGTACTGTGGCAACAAGCAGCACCTGTCAGGAATCAGGGAGGGATGCGTTCACAGGACATGGGGAAAACAGGACACAACACACACGATGGCGACTAAAAGGCC
>JACXGK010001429.1:0-28819 GCA_016801125.1 Novumbra hubbsi | reverse complement strand
TGCAGCCGGAGCTGCTGAGGCTTGTCCTGCTTGGTCCATAGTACGGGTCCGTGATTCTGTGATGGTTGTGGAAGTAAGCAGACCAAGGCGCAGGAAGGTAGTTTCAAGTAGTCGGTTTATTCCGTATACAACTGACCAACGGGCGTATATAACGCTTCAAATATATATTCACACGTACTTCAGGTACGTACACTCGGACACAGCGTGTAGCTGCACACATATCACAGGAAACAATCACGGACACGGAGACGAGAAACACAAGGGTTTAAGTACTGTGGCAACAAGCAGCACCTGTCAGGAATCAGGGAGGGATGCGTTCACAGGACATGGGGAAAATAGGACACAACACACACGATGGCGACTAAAAGGCCGGCGACGTAGAACGCCGGAAGGCTACGCGAACAGGGGAGGTCCCGTCCTGCGACGGTACCGTGACAATGAGAAGTGACAGAGGCCAACAATCCCTTTTAAGGAGCTACAGAGTTCAGTGGCTTGGAGCGGAGTGATATTACTTTAGTCAATCATATCAAGAACTCTGCATAACTGGTCTGTATTGGAGGATGTAAAGAAAGAAGCCTAATGCAGGGACTTCACCCAACCAAGATGTTGAAAAAATTCTCCAAAGAGGGCAAAGCTGAAGGGGGAGGACAGGGAGAGATTGGAGAAGGTAGCAAAGAGGTTCCTGGCATTACAGAAAAAGCTTTACATTTGTAGGTATAGAAAATGTCATTGGCAGCGGATAGAGAGGATTAGAAGGTAGTGCAGAGAGGGTGAATGGATGATCACGGTCACCCGGAAGTTTAGCGTTCCTCCATTTTTTTGCTGGCAGACCCGTTTTCTGAGCATGCAGTCGGTCGCTTAGCAACACAGCAGGAGGGGAGGGCCAAGCCGTCCGTGAAGAAAAGGCAACAATGAGATTCCCAGAATGTGACAGTTGAGTCAAACAGACGAATCAAGAGAAAAAAAGGAGGATTTAGCAGATGTCAGAGATGACAGTATGGAAAGAAGAGAGTAGTGGAGAATAAAGAACAAAGTATGTGATGCGGCATGACCGTCTGGGTTAGGGCTGAGTGAGTGGGGTTGGAGGAGACAGAAAGAGACAAAGCATTGATTAGAGACCTGGATGCAGTGAGATTACTCAACAACAGCATTTAGCACAGATGAGGTCATTGGCATTGCCTGCCTTATGAGTGGGAGGAGACTGGAGTGACTTCAGAAGAGGAAAGTTCTAGAAAGACGTGTAAAGAAATGAATCTAAGGCAGACACAATGTCGCCCAGTAACCTGAGGGGTGTATTCACGTTAGATATTGAGCAATGTCAAGCCCATAAGGACGTCACCAAAGGCAACTGGTGGACACAAAATGACATGTGAAACTTGATTAGACAAATAACATCAGCAAAGTTTTCTGTCAGTGCCTGAATAGCAACTAGGCTTTGGATAACTGATGGAAAGATCATGTAGATAAAAGATGGAAAGTTCCGTTCACTGAGGTAAACCAGGAATCCACAGGGAACACAAGGGTTGCATCTGTATGATACAGAGTGTATGTTAAAACTACTGGGATCTAGTGAACAGGAATAGAAAACACATGTGACAAATCAGATCGGAATAGATAAGGGGTAGCATGGCCTTCAGACCCACATTTCAGCACACTTTCTGAATATCTATGTACATTCACACCTTCTAAAAATGTGTTTTGCTTCAAAGTTTTGTGTTTTAGATTTAAATTGTGTAAATTGATAGCAAAAGAATCATCAGTTATATATTATGTCTAAAGCACACCATACTGTGGAGAAAGTGAAGGGGTCTCAAAATTAAATGTGTCTTTTGTTGTTATATTGTAATAAAGCAATTATAAAAGAATGGTTTGAGACCTTTCTCTTACTTCTTTCTGGAAAAACATTGTTTATTTTTGTTGATATTTGCGGTTGGACAAAAACATGGCTTAGTACAATCTGTGGAGGTTTGGTGCAAACGCTAATCTATACCACTCCCCCTTCAGAACAGGCAGAGAAGACTGAAACAAATTGCCTTACCTCTTAAAAATAGCTCATCTGCCAACAATTATGTTAAAGTGGTGTTTTAAAAGAGTCCTTAAAATTGGGCTTCATGTTCCTTAACACAACAGACAAGAAGGCCCTTTGATTTTTTTTTCGTGAATAGAATTATGCAATACAAAATTACCTATAAACAGTTCATACATTTTATTTAGCAATTAGTAAAACCTGAGCAGTATCGGCACTGTTAAAATAAAATAAAAAATAAACGTGTGCCTACTTCACAGAAATTGCATGGGACGTTAAAATTCATAATTTCAAATTCAAAATATCAATGAGGAGCAAGAACGTAATTTCCATAACCTAGGTAAGTGCATCACTACCATATGTTAAGACGCCGAGCTGGTAGAATCAAATTACCATCATTCACTAGGTTACATTTACAACTGGGTTAACCTTTCTGTTGAAGCCCATGTGTTTGCTGCCATTGACATCAGCCTGCATAACATAGAAAAATGAAGAACATAGTAGGGCCTCAAAATCGTTTATTCGTTAGCATAGCCTACTCAAAATAAAACCGTAAAATCAACATATAATCAACTGTGGTGGCTACAGCGTACGTTGTTTGAGTTTATGGAGTTTTTAAAACAACATCAGCATGCAATTTGCTAGAAATACATGTTTATGAGAGTTCCAACTTACTAGCTTGTTCCCAGTGTACGCAAGTTCTATGAGACTTGACAATGTATTGCGTCTCACTCGTGTTCTGTAGAAGTAGCAAGCTAATAGCTAACTAGCCGATAATTTCCAACCAAAGAAAAACAACCAAAGTGTTTCTTCATTCATTAATGATGACCTATATTAGCTCACTAGCATGGTAAATTTATGCTGTAGATCACCTACCTTGGTTTTACTTGTTACTGTTTCGATGGCAAGAAGTTGTTTTCGTTCAATGTTTTATTGTATAAATTGCACCTTTACCTCTTGCATTCTGGGGCAGGATCCTGCTCGTCTTTCTCCCTCTTTTTCAGTGGTCTGGTAGCTCAGTATTCTAAAATTTTCTCCTTTTATTATAGTCACACATGTTGTTAATGTTAATGTAATAAAATGTTTAACCTAGCTAGTTTTGATGACATTGAAGTGCATTACCAAAAGTGCATGAGTACTTGCAGCTCATTAATGTATCAAAAAATCTGACACTTGTTGAACAAAATGAAATACACCGGCCACAGGAACATTTTCAATCAGACCATGTCATTTCTTCCTTGGATCTACAGACCAGCACCATGATACCAGAAGCCTGGCAGTTTCTGAACGGTATTTAGAAATTGTAGGGTAACTTACTCAAGACCAAAAATGAGACTATTCAAAAAAGAGTCCAAAATCTGAGCCTCAAAGTGTAGCTGTTTTTACAAAGATATTCATGACCATTTCTGTACCTATGAATTTCAATGTGATGTGTTATCAGTCGCAGCTGTTGACACCTAACAGAGTTGATATGGATGATGTCTCTAATCTTCTCAGATGCAATGACTTACACCTTTATACGCTAATCCTACATACTGACTCTCTCTGTGTTGTTGTCTATCACTGGGTGGGTGCGCCTGTGTGTCTTCCTGTCTTTGGATGTGCATAATCAGAAGAGGGTAGCCGACAGGAAGATACTCTGTGATCTGTCACCAGCTACAGATTGTCTTTTAAATTCATAAACATGATACTCAAGGAACATCTCACATGCTTAATTCAAAGTTATTTTTGTAGAGTGAGATCTTTTTTTTTATAAGCAATGGACAATACTGTTGCATATTTGTGTCTTAGTAGGTGCAGAAGTGCATTTGAGCTTCCGGGTTTACAGTTAGAGAGCTGAGTGACTGTTGTGCCCTCTCAACAACAATGTTGTCATTGATGGTCCATGACAAGTGCCCAACTATGGACGTTGAGGAACTTAAGACTGCTGACACTTGGTACTGCAGCCTGGTGATGTGGTTCGGGGTATGTTCCCTCCGCTGTTCCCTAAACAAAAAAAAACTATCACATTAACAGTGTGAATCCAGTGTACAATGTAAATCACTCAGTATCGCATGTAGTGTCAGTATCTGAAGGGGATCCCATGCTGTGTAGACCATAAAGACAAACTGCCTTTCCGTTAGACTGGCGCTCAAGCTGCATTACATCACATAGCCATATACAATGGTATCTCTTTACTGTGTTTCAAAACAGGACCGGGATTTGAGGTTGTGGGAGAGAAAGGAGAGCTCATTCACTATTAATAAAGCACGGCAATAACAACACGATATACTGCAGAGTTTGCATGGACTCTGAGAGAGCTACAACATTCTGGACGGTTGCCTTTTAAACTCTAATGTAATTGTGTTTGTGTGTGTATGTACTAATGTGTGTGCAGGGGAATCACTTAAAGCATTACTAGAAACCAAACCCTAACCTTAACCTAATTATTTACCCAATACCTCAAATTGCTTACTTTAACCCCTAAGCTCTAAGCTTGCAATAGCCTTTTTAATAGTTTCAAATTGCCTTTTTACTTGTTTTCCCTATCCATATGGGGGTTCTTTGCCAACAACAGATTAGGTAATTGTGAACGCATATTTAAAAGCATATTATCTAACTCCTAACAGTTTGCACTAACCATGATTATAAACCCTAAATCTTATTCTAAATCTAAACCAAACTTTACCTTAAACCTAATCCTTAAGATTTGTCCCCCACAGGTAGAGCTTTCATGATTTAATCTTACCCCCACTAAAACAAAGACAGACAAACACACACACACACGACAGCATATTAAACATACTAAGAGCCCCATGCCGTGTCTACAGTATTTTGTCGCACGGTCATGCTGGTGAAAATCAAAAGGTCATGCTGGTGAAACACCTACCCTGGCCCTTACACCCTCCTACGAAATGATTTACACATGCCCATGAATCCACATGCGTGACACACACCCACATTCTGCCATCCCCCTGGGAGATGAGAGATTGAAGAACCAGCATGTCACCCAGCCCCTTCTGCTCCCAAGGCCAGCAACAAGGCACTCTGCTGGGACTTCTGGCAGAAAATGCTCTCCAGGGCTGGAACCCCTCTGGGCCGCCGACCCATCCGTATTACAGGATCAAAGCCTGCTGGAAAAGAGAGCTGATGTATAAAGCCAAGCTGTTCCAAGGTCTTAAAGAAATGATAGCCACTATGTAAGGAAATGCATGACATTCAGGAGCATTGTATACTATAAAGAGTGATTGGTTGCTTATTGTTGCACAATTTTAGCATGCAAATTAATTGAAGTTATTCCTGTATTTGTCCATGGAACCATCTTAAGTCATACACCCAACTTTATATCTCCATGTAGTGTCTCTGGCCATTTCTATATCGTGTTCCACATTTCCCTACTATCTCCATCCTCCATTTGTGCATTTTCCAAAAGCTGAGTCAAATTTATTGAGTGTTTGCTTATGCCATATTTCAAGACATATTTGACACATATACCTCCCATATTTAAATGTATTTTAAAATGTAAGAGGGATTTGTACATTTTGTTATTAATTTAAAGGGGAACATTAATTGCACCATTCAACTTCATTAATTTATGAATCCCCTACCCACTCACTGGAAATCACCCTTGTAGTTTTGTTAGCTACACGTGACCCAGATGAACACTATGAGCAAGTATGTAGAGTAGAAGAGTTTCTTTAGAACTCATGGTCAGACTAGCCATCTCCATAGCGGTTTATGCGCCTGAATCTTGTTGCCAGATTTGCATCAGAAATATTTTCTATATAGAGTAACCAGATGAAAGTATAATTGGTCGGACGTCTGAGGTAACGTGGGTCACTTCCTGACAGAAACTCACTGCCTGTCAGGCCCCGACCCAGCAGACTTGCTGTAAGATCCAACGCCCTTTCTCCCTTTTTTTCTTGTTTATTGCCCTCACCTGTTTCCCTAATCACTGTTCCTTCCAAATTTGTTTCCCATTGTGTCTTGTCGGTTTCTGTTTGGCGTATTTCTTATGTTTCGGTTCTTCTGTCGTGTCTCGTTTTGTAGGGTTTTCTTTGGGTGTAGTTCAAGATTGTTTATTAGAACTTGCCCTGTCCACAGACCATCTCTCCACATGCCTTCAAGCCATTTTTATGTAGATCCCATGCCAACTAGCAAAACATAAAGGTAATGTGTTGCAATTTCACAGTTATAATGTGTCTAACTACAGTCCCCTCCCGTAGTCCTTGTTAACTTGGAGCTCCTTCTAATTAGCTATTAGTAATTATCATTAAAAGCCTCATCATGCACTTCTCATTCTCTCACACATTGGATTCCTGGGGGCATAATGTCTGTCTCTCTCTCATCTGCGTGTCTCCTGCTAGCAGGCTGATATCAGGCGCGTGTATCTACTACCTTCTATTTCTAGGACAAACAGACAGTATTTACATCAAGGCCTTGACTGACAGTACTGCTTTTATACCTGTTTGTGAATGGCTGCCAGGAGTCCACTTGTCTGTCCACTCCTTCTCTGGCCGTCGGTGTGAACAGGTGATCTGGTCTGAAACATCTCTTATGTCTGCTGGTGATACTAAATAGACAGACTTTGGATTGGACGATGTAACAGTATGAATGCTTGTGTGTGCCATATTGGTGTGGGAGTGTGTACAGTAATTTCTGATAAGTGTGGTTGAGTGGGATTCATTACTGTGCAATGCCAAGACTGGTAATAACATAATGAGATGTATATGGTTCAATGTGGGAAGATTCTATGTTCGTGTATGTTTGCGTGCATGCACGTGTGTAAAATGGCATGGCCTACAGTCACTCACCTTGAGACATGAATCAGCCTTTTAACAGAAATAATTGACTTTTGGAATTAACCTAATAAACCGGTTGGATCTACTCCAATAAATGAAATAAATCCCTACATTTCCAAAAGTTTTATTGTGCTTATTATTCTCCATATCAGCGGTGAAGTACATTTTAAAACCGAAACAAGTACTGATTTGACCAACTAAACACTTAACACTAACTCAACAGGAAATAAAGGAAGATGCATGAAAGAGAGCAGTTTCTAGAGAGAGATAAACCACTCGATAGAAAGAAGACCAACTAAACCAACTAAACACTCTCTACACTGTATCTCTGCAGTAATGGTCAGCTGATCAATGATCTCTGATAAAAAAGCTTGGATCTTGCAATCTCGCTTCAATTCAGTCTCTGTTAACTAGTGTTCAACCAACCGCAATGGACTGAAAATAAACCTGAACTTTCTCCCTAATTTAAATGTGTTAGAGGAGCGTTGAAATTAGGGTAATTATAGTAGAAATGGCCTCTCTCTGCCTTCTCTCTTTCCCTCTGTCTCTCTTGTGTGATTTATCATCTTGAGGCCAAGGGAATTAGCATAACGAGCGCAAAAACACAAATGGCTTCATGACTCTGATCAGGGCTGAGCTGAGAGAAAAGAGAGAGACAATGACAGAGATGAAGGGGATGTTATGTGACTAGAAAACGTTTAGATCACAGTGGGAGAATAGAACAATTAGGTTTTGGGAGGTGGAGGGGCCCTACTTAAAGGGGGGGGGGACCCTCTTCATTAAATGTGCTTAATAGATTTTATAACATTCTACATCGTGTCACCATCTGACATGGGACCTTTGCAGATTCATTTTTAATTACTCCCAAATGCTTAAGATTTCATGTTACTTTGGCTGGATTTACACACTTCCGATCTTTGGCTCAGTTATTGGTGAAATAGCTGATTGATTGAATGTTCAAAAGATCAATTCTACATGTATTTATTTTCCATTAAAATTGAAGGAAGAATGGATGGAGCAAAACACATGGAGGTACTATAAGATCCCAAGCACAAGGCACAAAGACATGTTGGAGTTGTTCAAGGACAGACATGAATATTCTACAATGGCCCAGTCAAAGTCCTGTTCTCAGTTCTATTAAAATGATGTGGTATTTTAAAATGGAGGTCCACAAGCGTCATCCAACCAACCTAAACAACTTAGAGCATATCTGCCAAGAGGAATGGGACAAAATCACTGTGCGACTATATGCAAAGCTGGTATATACCAACATGCTTAAAAAACAACATATTTCATTAATTATTTATAAATATAATGTTATTAGTATTTTACAAGATGTCACCTTAGCATACATTAAACAGTACCATGAACATGTTCCTTGCCCTCAGATATGCCTATAATGGCTATATCTCAAGGCAAATAACCAAGGATATAGTTTCATATCCATACAAATATGTGTACTAGTCTTGCTGTATTGGTTTTAGAATTATTTCATTCACAAGTGACAGAAGAAAGACTTTTCTGAACAGTAGTTGAGAATACTTGTAGTATGTGAAACCAACAGATCTCAAATTCATTATCAAATAGAAATGTCAGACACAAACACAGAGCAAAACCACCTACTGATGTAACACTTAACACCTATTAGAAACCTATTCCTCTGTTATAGATACAGTATGTGTTAAAACATACCTTACTGAGATTGCTTTAGTAAAGACATTGGTTGCTTTCTGCTTTCGCCTTATCTCTTCTCTCCATCTGTCTCTCTTGCTCTCTCTTTCTCACACAACAAAACAAGCACCAACAGCCCACATAATAAATTGGATTTGAAATTTAGTGTCTGTTCTATTCAGTCTAATTCTATGTTGCCAAAATAATGCCTGTTGACGGTTTTACGCACAGTTCAGATGCCAAATTCATGGCAAGTAATATTCAATAGAAACTAAGGGGGTGCTGGAAGAGTGAATTACGTTGCTTGACGTACCTTGATTCATACAACTGCTCTCAAGCAGCTGTCAGCTGCAGAATTCCTCTTTGGTTTTGCGTAAAATTCTTGGCATAGCAACAAAATCCCTTTAATTCTAAGAGTCATGAAATCCCACCTGAGAACCGCTGTACATGAAATACGCTATGCCATTGAGGTCAATAGGTTTTGATGAACTTGTAAGAAACAGATATATAGTGCACTCGCCTACTTCTCAATCATTATCATCTACGCTAGCCTAGGTGATGGAAGGTAGGGCTGTCCCTCGTCTTCAGCTCTGTACAGAGGAACGCCAGTGCTAGCTTCTTTCACCTGTTTTCATCTGTGGCTCTTGTATAGTGGCCGGGGCTGGGACAGTTGACTCAACATTGAACGTGCAAACAGCAAGTCCTGGAAAGCTCACGTTACCGCACCCTTTCATGACAAATTATTAGACAGCCTGGATCCTGTCTATTAGAGGGACTTATTTGACATAAGTACCAAATGTCAAATATTGTAGTACCAAACAGTTTTATTTTGTTGGTATCCAGGAAGTACATATGTTTCATATAACTTGCAACACTTAATAGGAAGAGATGAGGAAGGCAGTGATGATGTCAGACAAAGAGCCTTGAGGGACCCAAGTTATATGGCTGACACACAAGGTGTGCCCAAAAGGCAATCAATTGAATGATGGTTCTACAAAGTCTCGAAGAACTGAGACAGTTTGACTGACTTGAACTTTCTATGATACTGACTGCAAACTCAACCTGATTCGCAGGTCTAAAGAAATCTTTCTTTTTTAACAACCATTACAGAATTCAAACTTTAATTTGGTTCATTTTCATGATGGCACCCACCTTTTTTACATGTAAGCAGTAGGAACAGAGAAAACATTAGGAAAACTCCCTAACTGGCCCTTTCTTTCTCCCTGGTTTTAAAGGTTACAGAGCCAAACCAGAGAGCTACACTGTATGATAGAGGTTGTGGGGGTGTTGTAGTGCAAAATCGGTTTTAATTCAAAATTACTATTTCAAAATGTCAGATTCAGGCAAAAGAGTCTTTAATATCTACATTTCTTTTCAGTGATAGCAGACCACCAATTTTCCAGGATGCTATTATGGCTGAGAATTATTGTTTCTTAACTGTACAAGGGAGAAGATAAAAACACATTTTATCCAATGTATTTTCCATGCACCATTGCAATTCTTAAAAATAAAGAGATGTTGATATGCTTTGATTTAAGTTTACTTCGGCATTATGCCAGGGTGTCTAGCACAATTCCGTAAGAACTAAAATTATTCGCTGTTTGCTATTGGTCTTAAAAAATATTGACAAAAAATTATCACAAAAATAAAACATTTAATTGAAGCAAAATGACAGAAAAAATGTTATGTGAAATAAATTTAATAATAGCTGATACAAGATATTATGGACACCATCAAGTACCAACAGATATTACATTAAAACTTGACTGGTTCTGCCAAACAGCATATACTGAGCCATAGTTTGATCTTCTAGCAGTACAGTGATTAAAAAAACACACCTCACAAAATCAACACAAAACCTCTTTACTGACCACAGAATAAAAGTTGGCCTTGGCACCCTGAGCAAAACCCCATTGAAAAGCTTGTGGGGTGAGCTGAAGAGGAGTGTCCACAAGCTTTACCCTCAGAATTTGAAGGATCTGGATAGATTATGTATGGAAGAATGGTAATAGATCCCTTGCCATGTGTTCTCCAACTGCGTTATGCATAATAGATGACAGCTGTTCCGATCTGGGCAAAGAGAGGTCGCACAAAGTACACTGCTCAGAAAAATTAAGGGAACACTTAAATGACACATCAGGTTTCAATGAAGGAAATATATTAAAGATCAAAATCTTTACCTGTCATTATAAAAAATGACTTAACAGCAATCAATGGAAACCAAAATCAACAACCGATTGAGGGCTCACACCAAAAAATTTAAAATAAACAATTGAAATCACAGCCTGTTCCAACTTGTGTTAATTTCATCATGGCCACTCTTAATGAGACTCAGTAGTGTGCATGGCCCCCAACGTTATGCATTGCTCCTAATGAAACAATGGTATCCTGGGGAATCTCCTCCCAGAGCTGAATTAGGGCCAAAGTGAGCTTCACAGACAGTCTGTGGCGCTACTTGACAGTGTGAGATGCACCGATTCATAACATCCCAGAGTTTCTTACTTGGATTCAGGTCTGGGGAATCTGAGATCCAGTCAATGGCATCAATGCCTTCATCATCCAGGAACTACCTACACAATGTGGCCACATGCGGCCGGCATTGTCCAGTACCATGAGGAACTGATGATTGGCCCTAATGCCACCCTCATGAAGCCTGTCTGGTCAGAAACATGCACACCAGTAGCCCGCTGGAGGTCATTTTGTATGGCCCTTGCAGTGTTCATCCTGTTCCTCCTCGCACAGAAGAGCAGATACCAGTTCTGCTGGAGAGTAGATTCCCTTCTATTGTTGAGGGCAATATTTGGTAATATTCTAAACACTACTTGAGTAACTTGTCGCCATTTTGCAGTTTCTCCCTCCTGGGACCACTGTTGCTAGGTGCTCACCGCTGCTGACCGGAAGCACCCCACGACACAATTGTCGGGCCATTTCACTTCGACCCTTGTCAATGTTGCTTATGTCTATACTCCTCTCCATTTCCCTTGCATTCAACAAGCTGACCATCTAATCTACCCCACCTGTTGTTAGGAGATAATCAACTTTAAACACATCAGCTCTGAGCAGTAATAATATTGTGGCTCACCAATGTGTTATGGATGTTACAATACACAGTCTTTATGACCCATCCGGATGCCATCCGGTAGACATCACCTCTTGGTATCTGTGGTGCTTGTTCTCTGCAATGTTTGCTGGTTGTTGGAAACAATCAGGGTATTCATGTGGACTGTATGACGCTTGCTAGCTACTAAAACATCATTGTAGGTCAGGCACACTCCTTCAGGGCTATGACATTCCTTGATGGCAGTGGTCTCTTGCAGCAGGATAATGTGCCCTGCCACACTGCACACATTGCTTGGGAATGGTTTGAGGAACTTGAGGAAGAGTTCTGTGTTTTGTCCTGGCTTCAAATCTCCCCAATCTCAATCTGATTTGATCAAAAAGTCAGATGAACGTTGGCTCCACCTCGCAGTTTACTGGACATATCGCCTACCAATGGAAATACAGATGTATTGGTGTACGAGGCCCACTCCCGAGATTGTCCCTGTTCTTGTCCATCTGGTCACAGCCCACATGCATTTATTAATTAATACAATTTGTACTCTTAAAATGGCACAGCCACAACAGGACTGGCCACCCCTCAGAGCCTGGTTCCTCTCTAGGTTTCGGACCCTTTAGTGAATTTTTTCTAGCCACTGTGCATCACTGTGGCTATACAACCTCCTTAAAGGGTTTGACTTTCTACGATTAGTACAAAATATCCAATACCTTTTGACTGAATTAATAAAACAGAGAGGCCAGTTAGACTAGCTGTCTGATTAAACAGATTTTTTGAGATTCATGGTGTAAGTGGTATGAAATGTAAAAATGTTAGCAAGTGATTTGATGGAGAACTGCAATGTAGCTCTACCGAACTATGTTCTATTCAAATGATTCATTTGCCCATTAAGTGTAATTTCCATAGTACAGAAAGACATTACAAGGACAAATTACATCAATAACAAGAACCAAATCATATGGCGTGCGCTGGATATTGATGTTGATAATACTTTTTAATTCATAATTTATTTACTGTCACACACAGTATATTCAGTGTAGTAAAATTATAAGCTCACAAATGTTATTCACTGATGCGATATGTAAGACGTATATACTTTGCATACTGTCACATATAAAGCCTGCCGAAATAGAGCAGAGAAACTCAACCTGTCATATAACACTTGTGCCTGCTTGTGTGTGAACTGTTTTTCTTGTGTGCACATAGTGTGTCTTCATATTTAGCTTGTGGCTTGACGGACACCAAGTAAATGAATCTTACAAGAGGGACAGGGCTTTTCACCATCACCCAATTCATCAGAGAGAGAGAGAGCAAGGGGAGAAATAGAAGGGAGACAGAGAAAGTAAGGGAAAAGAGGGAGGGAGAAAGAGAAAAACTGATTTATAGGGGTTTGTTCTATTTTGTCGTTTTATTGTTGTTACAGTGATCATACATGGCAAATATGCGTATATATTGGTGGAACTGGACAAGGTTTTCCCAAGTGTCAATTAAATAAAGTAAAACAAAAATAAGGCATTGCAAGTATCAAAGATACTTTCACTCTGGAGCTTTTAGATTTGCAAGGAGGCGTGCAAGAAACAAGAAGTATCAGTTAGTTCTCTCTGTCCCTCTCGGTCTTTCTCTCACACTCTGTCTCTCTCTCTATATATATATAAATATTTACAGTATATATAAATACATATATATATCTATATATAAATATAGAGAGAGTCATACACATATAATAATTTAAAAGCACTGCAAAAAAATAAAGGGAACACTGTTTTGGTGAAAATGAAAGTGTCAACAGGTGCACTGAAGAAGGTATAGCAAGACAGACAACAAAAGGGGAATGGTTTTGCAGGTGGTGGCCAAAGAGAATTGCTCCCTCCTTTTCCTTCCTAACACATTTTTTTGCTAGGGTCTTTGTCACTACTGGTAGCATGAGGCAGAACCTGCAGCCCAGTCGGGTTGCACAGGTAGTCCAGGTCCTCCAAGATGGCACATGCATACGTGCTGTCGCTTGAAGGTTTCTTATGTCTCCCAGTACAGTTTCAAGAGCATGGAAGAGATCCCAGGAGGTGTGTTGTTACACGAGGAGAGCTGGACAGGGCTGTAAAACCTCATCAACCCAGCAGCAGGACTGATATCTGCGAGGAGGAACAGGAGTAGCGCTGCCAGAGACTTACAAAATGACCTCCACAGGTGAGAGCAGGTTGACACTGAGCACGAGACAGACATGGAAGAGTCTGGAGATGCCATGGTGAATGATGGGTTTGGGGGTAGGCCAGTGATCTGGGGAAGAATAAAGAGTTGCACTGACCTCCACGTGCTAGCTACCGGTAACCTGGCTGCTGTTTGGTACCGGGATGAAATCCTTAGAACCATTGTGAGACCTTACGCTGGTGCAATGGGCCCTGGGTTCCTCCTGGTGCAGGACAATGCCTGGCCTCATGTGGCCTGAGTGTGTAGACCGTTCCTGGATGACATTGGCATTGATGCCATTGACTGGCCCTCACTTTCCCCAGTAGACATCCTGTCGGATGTATTGGTCCATCCGACGTCGCCAAGTCTGACAGACTGTCCAGGAGCTCACTGATGCCCTGATCTAGGTATGGGAGGAGTTGAACAGCCTGTGATTTTAATTGTTAACTTTGAATTTCGGTTTAAATCCAGCCCTCAATCAATTGGTGATTTTGGTTTCCATTGACTTATTTAATTGTGTTAATTACACAGTAAATAATAAGAGTCTCATTTCATCGAGACTCGATGTGTGATTTCCTTTATTTTTTGGAGCATTGTCTATTACGCAGTGTATGATCATGAACAGACCAACAAAAAGGAATTTGTGTTGAGTCATTGTGATTCTCTCAATGTCTCAAATGCTTTTCTCTAATGCTTAAAATATGGCATTCAGAGTGTGCTTAAGATTTAAAAAAATTGGAAATACAATGCAAATGTATGAAATGGCGCATTGCAGCCCATCCATAAATCTGTTACAGAAGCCGACTTTATCCAAGTCGTTGTGATGGTACACACACACACATTTGCCAGCACAGGCAAACAGATATATAGTACAACACTGTAGCTGCACACCCACTTACCCACACACACACACACTTGATATTCCAAATGTGAAAAAGGGGCCCCTGGGGAAAAAAGGTTGGAAACCACTGTTCTGTGTAACCTGAGCATTTATTCATCCAGCTCAAAGATCAAATATTTTTTCAAGAATAGAATCAGTTGGGAAGTGCCAAGGGCTGAAGTGGTGTAGATACACTCAAATACTCACATTGACTTGCATGCACATAAGCACGCACGCATGCAAGCACACGTACACACATGCGCACACATTTTAACTCACCCGCAGTCACTCTCATGTCTCGCCCACGGCCCTCAGGGCTTGTTTCCATGGTAACAACGGCAGCGATGCTGTCCTTGGCATATATGGAGGGATGGCAGGAGAACGAGAGAGAAAAAATAAAGAGATGGACACTTGATGAATAGCTGATATATTTTTTCGACGACGAGTACCCCACAGGCGTGACTTCCATTAGGTGAATAGGCGGACACCTCCCCCCAATAATTTTGCTAATAACTATTAGATCACTCTCATTACAATTTTTCGGGAAACCCAGCCCATCTGGCAACACTGCCTCCTGCTCCAATTTTAAAGCCCAGCTCACCCAGATCCTGAATTCATTCCACTCAAGTTATATGGAAAAGTGCATGTTTTATCCTTTACCTGTACAAGCCTGCACAAGGCAAGGGGATTTGATTTAGAGCGGCACACCAGGCAGAACTCACATGTATAGAACGTGGTAAATATCAGCTGGCAAGCTAGCTAGTTATCTGTAAGATTCTGAGTTAGTCATTAGCATTGGCCTCTTGATGATCAGAATTACCTAGATTGATTGAAATATTAGTTTTTGGCTAGATGGTCTAGCAAACAAACATTGTACAGCAGTGTATAATGCAATCTCGTGTAGTTTGTGTATTTCTGTAGAAGTCTTCCCAATCTCAACCCCAAAAACACTTTTTTTGATGAAAACAAGGTTTTTTTTTATCAAAAAACCTAGAAATCTTTCAGAGGTGGCACATTTGTGGCCCAAAATCTAATCTTGGATTTTTGTATTAAGTGTTCCACCACGCTGATACAGGGACCCCAAAATGACAATTGTGGTTGATATTTTACAGTTTTTGAAAGAAATATTTCAGATTTTCTGTTCCCTATTATGTTATATTTTCATACAATAAACAGCTTGTAGTTGTTGTGAACCACGGGGGGAAATCCAAATGGGATGTGAAACAGTCTACCTGTTACCGCAATGAAAACAACTACATGTCAGAAATATTTTTTTACATTCTCTTTACACATTTTCACAAACATACTCATGGAGTCTTCTCAAACAATGTAATCTATTCATCCTTCTTATAGTTGAGGGTTTTGAGAATCCACAATATAAAGGATATCATTAAAGGATGATATCAATAAAGGATGACCGCCTGAGAAATCAAAAGGTCAAGATGGTGCCTGGTGGATTTTGAAATCCCAAGAAGGCTTTAGACCTTTATTCGGTGTTATAATATGATGATTATGTGTTCTCTTCATTTTTTTGAGCAGTGT
Source organism: Novumbra hubbsi (assembly GCA_016801125.1). Lineage (NCBI taxonomy): Eukaryota > Metazoa > Chordata > Actinopteri > Esociformes > Umbridae > Novumbra > Novumbra hubbsi. Next base: position 12,680 of record JACXGK010001429.1, on the reverse strand, counting down.
ATTTAGAAAAAAAACGTTTGTATTGATTATATTTACATTTGTTGAAATAAGATGCATCATCAGAAGCAGCATTTTAATTTAATTCAAGCCTGGGTACACAGGGACTGAAATAAAAACTTTATTCATTTAAAGTCATATGTGTCTGAGAACCCCACTAAGTCTGTGAAGATCCATTATCAGATCACTATACGTATACTGTATATGTAAATTGTCTAAGATTCATTCATAGTGCTGAACAGGATGTTACTTTTTTGGGTCATTGTAAACAAGATTTTGATACCTTTATCCTAGCTCAGCAGTCCTACTCTAATAGATGAATACCTAATCACCCTGAATTTGAGGTGGTCCAAGTGCATGCATCTACCATAAGAAAGAAACTGCACACGTTTGATTTGCATGGGAGGTGTGCACGGAGGAATGTAAAAAAAAAACACGCTGTAAAAAAAACATCAAATTTGCCAGAGAACACCTAGTCATAGACCAGGTCCTCTGAAGCAATGTGCTTTGGATAGATGAATCTAAAGTAGGGCAAAGTTTGGGCGCAGTAACAGAAGACATGTGTGGCGCAAACCAAAGACATCATTTGAGCACAAGAACATCATACCAACTGTGAAGCATGAGGGTGGAAATGTCATGGTTTGGGGCTGCTTTGCTGCAGCAGGGCCTGGCCGGCTCACTATAATATAATCCACTATGAATACTTCCTTTTAGGTGTGGGTGCTTGAGGAAAATGTAAGACCATCTGTTCAGAAAATTGAAGCTGAAGCGGATGTGGAATATGCAACATGACAATGACCCAAAACATTCCAATAACTTCACCAAGTAATGGCTCAAAGGAAAGAAATGGAGAGTTCTGGAATGGCCAATTCAAAGCCCGAATCTTAATCCTATTGAGGCGCTATGGAGTGATTTGAAATGGGCTGTGCATGCAAGAAACCCCTGAAACATTACTCAGCTAAAATTATATATTTTTTTCTGCATGGAGGAGAGAGAAAAACCTTCTCCCAGTCGATGTTAGAGACTGATCCACAGTTCTAGGAAACGTCTTATTGAGGGTATTTCACCCAACGGGGGCAATACCAGCTATTAGGGCATAGGGTATCCTAACTTTTTCCTCTGTAAGAAATAGCATCTTTGTAAATGTTGTATTAAATAAATGATATCATGATTAAAATAGCATTGTTTTTGGTTCAATTGCATCAATTGTCCATATTTTTTAAGAAATCACCAAATATTTCATGGGGTATCCACATTTATTCACATGACTGTAGGATGAGAAAGAGTCTTACTTGTGCAGGATCTGCCACAATGAAGTTGAAAAATTAGATACCTTTTTAGATACTGTTTATTAGCGGCTAGGTGTTGGAGTCAGATCTAGGTTCTGGAGTCAGATCTAGGTTCTGGAGGCAGGTGTAGGTTCTGGAGGCAGGTATAGGAATAGTTGCTAGCATACTGTAATATTGTGGCTTATGAGAAGTCATAGTCAGTCAATCGGAAATATGACTATATTCCTACGTTAAGTATAAAATATGGGGGGGAATGGAATAGTCTGTGGAAGCCTGAAGGAAGGTTTGGGACAGCTACATTTGTTATTAAAGCTTTGTGTAGATGTAACCTGTCAATTGCAGTTACTGTGAGATCAACGTATAGATGCCTATTCATATTTTGGAGGCAATACATGTAAGTCTGGGGTTTTCTCTATTGGGGCTGTGGAATGGGGATACAAAACAAAACATAAGATTGGAAAAAAGAGAAGGGGAGAATTTATGGAGTAGTGAAGGAGAAACAAGTAGTGGCAAAGATATATGAGGGCTGAACATTATGTAAGCATCCAAAATTCTATCAGGACAGACAAAGATCCTAGAAAACAAACATATCTCTCAACCAGTTGTCTCAAATCACATTTCTGGATTGTTTGTACACAGAAACACAGATGCCAAATGAGGAGATTATATCATTACTCAGCGGAACGTGATTAGCTGGAAGATAACAAATTAGTGTAGCTAACAAGTGGTCTGAAACACATTTTGACTTTCATATTGCCAAATCCATTTCCAAATTCATTTATATACTTTAACACATAATGTCAATGAACAGCTTGAAGTTTTACACTTTCTCTAATTTCATACCCAATCCAGGCTCAATTTGCATGTGCAGGATTTGACAAAGAAGTACATTTCGATTTACCTGTAGAACCATCAGCACAGGTCAGCGGTGTGGGCTTCGCTGCTGGCAGATTCTAATTGTCAAATAGGAAAACATTGGTCTACCTAATGACACGGAATTCCTTATTTGTTATCTACGCGTAAAAAGAAAAGAATGTGCATAAATTGTCTCTGCACAATGTATTTCGATAAACAACTGCCAGGGTATGATGGTAGAATGTACACACATCTCTTATGAATGTTTTTTTAAGCTATATTTTTCTAGTGTTTCATTAGTTCTGCTTAGGGCTTTCTGGAAACAATGTGTCACAATACATCAGATGTTATCAAAAGTGCACGCTTTGAATGTGTTCATGGGACACAATAGGCCAGGTAGGGAGCACCCTTTAAATGTCCTTGGGCACAAAATTTGACAGGGGGTGTTAACATCTATCTGATAATATATGCTGTTCATTTATGTTTATAACTCATTACTGCAATTAATTCATATGAATTTGATTGAATATTTTGTGTATTTGATGTATTTTGGGAACTGTGTAAAAATATGATAAACCATGGATCTCTGGAGACCGGTTCAAAATACTCTTGGGGGTAATGTTCTTAACATCCTAGAAAATATATGGCCATTTAATTTGCTCATTTATTGAAACACTCCTAACAGAGCCAATACATACAAAAGACACGGTCAAAGCATGTGCTATGTTAACGCCATCTGATGCCTCGTGTGCCCAAGGAAACGTTTCAAAATGCTGTTATTGTCCCGTTCGTCATCGGTGTTCACATATGTTTTGACGTAAGATGAGTTCAAAGACACATAGAAAACACCTGACATAGCCATTACGGCATTTCTGACACCTGGTTCTAAAAGAACGTTTTCTTAAGCTGATAACGATTAAGGTGTTGGCATTCCATATCATCCTAGGCTCTGGTAGACTTGTGTGTGTGCGTGTTTGTGAGAGAGAGTGTGGTGTGTAAGATCACATTGTGCCTAAAAAATTATAGTCTAATCCAACCCAAGCCCTATTACCTGAAGCCCAGGCCTGGCCAAACATCACATGAAAATATTGAGCCTGAACCTTGAAAAAGCCTGATAAAAAGATATAAACCATGTTGCAGTTTCGTTAGCATGGCAGAGACTGCAGTGAGCGTAGTGACGCGCGAGAGGGAACCTTGCTTGTATAAGTAAAGAAGGGAAGATGAACTTGAATACAATCAACAACCGTTGATTTGGCAAATAGAAAAGATCCAAAGGCTGTATATCTTTAAAAATCGAACAGATGCCCCACGTAACCACAGATGTAAGGAACCCAAACAAGCCACTAATTGTCTGGATGAGTTCACTGATGCTGTGACATCATCCATCGGTTTCTGTAAGGACAGCGGCATACCAACACAGACCAGGGAGAGTAACAACAACGAGGAACCCAGGTTCACAGCTAAATTCAGACAGCAGTGTGTGGAAAAGGAGAAGGCGTTCAGAAGTGAGGACAGAGATTCTAGTTTCAGAGAGGCTAAAATCAGCTTTGGTAAGGCAAGTAAACCAAGTAGCTGTATGGAAAGAAAGAATGAAAACAACAGTTCTCAGCCAAAGACTCTGCATCTGTTTGGAGAAGCCTCCAACAGATTACCAACTACAAGCCTAAATCCACATGAAACTTGCCAATGACCTGAATGAGTTCTAATGCAGATTTGAAAGACTAAAAGGCCGTCCTGACAACATACCTTCTCCCTGTGTCCTGACATCAACATATTCTACACAATCACCCATCTCAGTTGCCCCCACCTCTGCCACTACAGAGGCACTTTCAATCCTGGAGGGGAGCGTTAACAGTGTCTCCCCATCTGTCCTAAAGTACTGTGCGGACCAGCTCTCTGTTTGTGGTCTGTGTGGTTTACTGACTGCAAATCCTCCACCATCATCCCAGTCCCCAAGAAGTCAGAGACGAGAAGACCTAATGACTACAGACCCGTCGCTCTGACCTCTGTGGTTATGAAGTTAAGGACCACAGGACCTAATGACTCAAGACCCATCGCCCTGACCTCTGTGGTTATGAAGTCACAGACCACAGAACCTAATGGACCCTCTACTAGACCCACTACTAAACCCACCACTAGACCCACTACTATACCGACTACTAAACCCACCACTAGACCCACTACTATACCCACTACTAAACCCACCACTATACCCACTACTAAACCCACCACTAGACCCACTGCAGTTTGCCTACTGCGCCAACAGGTGTGTGGATGACACAGTCAACATGGCTGTTCACTTCATCCTCCTGCTCCCATGGGAACCATCACCAGAGTCCTGTTTGTGGACTTCAGTTCTGCATTCAACACCAGGACAAGCTCTTCAAACTGGGAGTGCCTGAGTCCACATGCAGGTGGATCACAGCCTTCCTGTTGAACAGGAGGCAATATGTGAGGCTGGGGAAGCACTGACCCCCTGACCATCAGCGCCGGCTCCCATCAAGTCTGCGTCACGCCCTCCCTACTTCTCTCCTGGGGTACCAACAGCTGTACCTTCATTCTCCACTCTTTCAAGCTCCTGAAGTTTGTGGAGGACACCACCTTCATCTGACTTATTTCTGATGGAGATGTTTTTCGGCCTACTGGAGGGAGGTTGACCATCTGGTGTCTTGGTGAAGTCAGATTAACCTGGAGCTCAATGCCCTTAAGAGAGTGGAGATCATAGTGGACTTCAGGAGAAGCTTAGCTGCCCTTCCCCCTAACCCCCCATTGCCCCAGCCAACTCTGTGGAATCATTCCACCTCCTGGGCACCACCATGACCCAGGACCTCAAGTGGGAGCTGTACATTGCCTCTCTTACCAAGTAAGCACATCAGAGGATGTACTTCCTGCAGCACCAGAAGAAGCTCAATATATAAAAGACTATGATGGTGTGCTTCTACACCGCCATGATAGAGTCCGCCCTGACCTTAACCATCAGCATCTGCTACAGTGCAGCCACTGCAGGGTGATTGGCTACAATCTGCTGGCTCTACATGACCTACACACCTCCAGGACGTGGAGGCAACTGGCAAAGATTGGGGCTGATCCCTCTTACCCTAGAAATGGACTATTCAGAACACTCCCTAGCGGCCTATCAGGACCAAAACCTCTTGCCACTAGAGCAGCATCTTTCCTACAGCAGTAGGCCTCATGAACATGCCCCTTGAAGTTGACAACTCAAGTGTGATGCAGGGAGAATATGTGTTAAGTTACCCTGAAAATACACACACTGGGGACGTAACAAGCACTGGGAACGTAACAAGCACATTTGCTTTACTTATATACTTTCTGTGATTCTTGCCATCGTTTCCATGTCCATGTTATATAGTCAAGTCAGAAACACTCACATTCATACACAAACGGTGACACAAACACACAGCATTTTATTCTCTTCCCCCTGTATTTAATCACTATCATGTTTACTGTCTTCCCTTCTCTCTGACCCTCCCATCCTCTGTCCTTACTAATGTTTACTCACCCACTCCCCTCTGCGCCATCCAACATCACATTGAAGGGACTCCAACGAGATGAGAAAACAGAGCTGATAAATAGAGACAGTTACTGAGAAACTGCTTGACTTAAACAAGTGAGAGAGTGGGAGGGAGAGCGGGATGGAGGATGAAAAGGATGGAGAAATGGAGAAAAAGAAAAGCAGAGACCTTGAAGATCTGATACTGTTCCCTCCCACGGGCTAAACTTCAGTTATGCTGAGAGAGAGAGGGAGAGAGAGAGACAATATATCAATTTAATAACACTAGAAAAAAACGAAGTTGACCATACACACACACACACTCACACACAGGCAAAAGTAGGAACAGAGGCAGAGACAAATACCATATTCTTTTCAATAGGCATTCACACCTTCAGCTTATTAACATGTTCCCTTGTGTTTGGCAGTACAAATACTCAGATATACATACTCAAATTCACATGTAGGCCCACACACATACACACACACACACCCTCCTAAGAGGGCACCAGTGGGAAAGGAGGAGAAGAAAATGAATACACAGCAACACCATAGAGAATGTAGATGTTGGGCTAGCATTCGGGTGCATAATAAATATGTTGGACAGAAAGAGAGATGTTGGAAAAGGTTGATGGAGATTGATGAGAAAGATGTAGAATATAACAAGTATAACATATTTTGACAATCTGTTTTTATGTGAATCAAAGCTGGAATCAGAATCTGAATCAGCTTTATTGCCAAGTACATTTACACATAAAAGGAATTTTCTTTGGTGCTATGGTGCATGACATGAATCAAAGCCTGACTTACCTCTCTGACTCCATACCACCTTATCTAGGTGGTAAAGACATCGTAAACAGCCTGACTAACCAGCATTGATCTAGGTGATAAAGACATATTGAACAGCCTGACTGACCAACACTGATCTAGGTGATAAAGACATAATGAACAGCCTGACTGACCAACACTGATCTAGGTGATGAAGACATAGTGAACAGTCTAACTGACGAACCCTGATCTAGGTGATAAAGACATAGTGAACAGTCTGACTGACCAACACTAATCTAAATGCTCAGTGCTTTACTTCGGCTAAAATAAGTGCCAGAACTTTCAAATAGCACATTAGACTATGCTTATTTAAATGTATGCGTTAATACGGTTTGTTCCTATATGGCTTGCTCTTGCCTAAAAAAAGAAGCAGTCTGAACAGCCTGACTGATAAACCCTGATCTAGATGTTAGAAACGCAGTGAACAGCCTAACTGACCAAACAACAATCTAGATGATAAAGATGTAGTAAACAGCCTTGTTAAAAATGCCACCGTGGCTAAATATGCCATTGGAAATCTATACTGGCTTCATGAAGCATTCCACAAGCACATCTTTTATTCACCCGTCTCCCATCCTGGAAACTGCTTATTGCTGTTTTATGATGACAACCAGGTTATAATCCCCAAGTCTCCAAAATGAGCATTTTGTAGCTTTTAGCTACTTGTTTTTATGGCCTGTCCAGCCGCTGCTACTGTGTTAGTGTTGGCTCTGGCTCCAATGCCAGACTGTAGTGACTGTGGCCCAGAATGGAGAACAGTGAATCCACTATAGCTGGAGCACAAGACAACTTTGAGATCAGCAAAGCTTGTCAGATGGAGAGAAGTCCTGTGGGAGGTAACATGTACCGTAACACGGTTATTAATTAGTACTCTGGTTGTGGTGTGTATTGAAGAGCTGGCATGTTCCCCAAGGCTTCTCTTAAAGCTCCAGATGACCATGTCCTCTTACACAACAGACACTCCGAAAGATCTTGTTTCACCCCAAACTTATTTCCCTGTGGCCTCCTATAGGAATCCATTACCAACACATACCTGGGAAAACACTGGTATCCCATCTCTCCCTCTTACCGTGACCCCCCCCCCCCCCCCAGTAATTACGTCTGGTTAATTAAACATAAAAGGGGAGACGAAATGAGGGGGCTGTTCCCCTGACATGGCTCCTGAAGACTAATGAGATTGTATTTTTACTGGACGAGTTGAGGTACGTGGACAGCAGGCTATGGTGTGTTTGTTGGGGATAACGTGTGTTTGTATGTAGAGGACGATGTGTGTATGAATTTGTGTAGGTGTAGGTAGGTGGAGATAAGGATGTGAAAGTGAGTGTGTGTATGTTTGTAGGCGACAGGGTGTGAGTGTGTGTGAACGTAGAGGACAGGGTGTGTGTGTGTGTGTGTGTGTGTGTGTAAATAAAGGATATGGAGTGTGAGCGGGTTTATGTACATAGAGGACAGGGAATGTGTGTGTATATGTAAAGGAGTTCAGGTCGAGGAGAGGGGTGTGTGTGTTATCAGATTTGCCCTTTGCTCTGAAATCAAGGATTCATGTGCATCATGTTGGTTACTCTACTGGACAGCATTTCATAAATGTATTAAGAAGACTGAAATCTGATTCTTAAAATATCATATGGATTTTGTGTGCTTGAGATCCCAAAAATGCATCTTTAAGCAAGTGCTTTAATTTGGACTTGATGAATTTGTATTTATGTACAAAGGGAAAATAAGAGGGTCCTCGGCCATTGACACAATACATTTTGCAGGTCCTTGCCGTGAAAAACGCCAGAATACAAGAGAGGATTACACCTTTTTTTATATGGATTACAAACACTACTAATAAGGAGTTTTAGAGAACAAACCATTTGAATCTAAGATTGTTAAATGTCATTGTAAAACTATTTTACATATTTTCACTAACTTTTACATTTTTCATGACTTGAAATCAAATACTATCGGTCCAAGTAGAAGACTGTAGGTTTTGTCATTTTAATCTGCTTCCGTCATCTCTTCCAAGGGATGATGAGATGCAACGAGACAGTCTGCAGGAACACTGGGCCACATCCTCTCATTCCTGTTTCCCCACAGCAGCACTACGTCATCCTGAGCCCCATCCGCTTCAAGTACAGCTCAGGAATTAACAACAGGGACGGCTGCAGTAACTGACACCAGACACACAGCTGTTTCCCCAGTACACCTTTTGACAGAATCTCTCACACACACACACACACACACACACACAAGCTGTTACCCCAGTCCACTTTTAATAGAAACACACACACACAATCAAGCTGTTACCCCAGTACACCTTTTGACAGAATCTCTCACACACACACACAAGCTGTTACCCCAGTACACCTTTTGACAGAATCTCTCACACACACACACAAGCTGTTACCCCAGTACACCTTTTGACAGAATCTCTCACACACACACGCACACACACACAAGCTGTTACCCCAGTACACCTTTTAACACTTTTAAACACTTGCTGTTACACTCAAAAGGTTCGGTCAATGTTCACAAGGCTGAGATAGTCTGTAGGGTTGTAATGAAATAGAATTCTTAGAGCCTGTTGCCTGCAAACAAGGGTCTTGGTAGGCAAGGTCATCTAGTGGATTCATTGTGAACCCCCCCCCCCCACCCCATGGACGATATCAGACCTGGGCTGATCAAAGACCACTCTGATCATTTAAGACAGCATGCCAATTACAAATCCGACCTCAGGGAGCTGAGTGTGCGTGTGGAACGTCAGGATGCAGGGCGCGTGTAAACGAGCCTACTAAGACTTTCCAACACGTGGCATACTGGATGCCACGGAATATCTGGATAAATGATTTATTTTCTTGCAGCCCTTCACATGAACGAGATAGACTAATGATACAGAGTTAGCAGCAGAGGTTTAGTGCTATTTCTGTTAGGTGGGGGGAAAGCGACATTTTTGTAATGACGTCATCATTACTCAATCAGTGTCTGTACTGAGTTCGCAACCGACAGATGTAGCCTATTGAAAGGCCTATAATTATTGTATTGACACCCACACATAGGCTATTATCTCCAGAAAATGTATATTTTAATGCACTGAAAACTCAAGTGAAGCCTTCCGAATAGGCCATACAATCGAATAGTTGGCTATACAACTATTAATTTCAGGCAAATCATCAGAAGTATTTTTTATAAATGTTTTGTTTGGTGTTAAGGTGTTTTTTTCAGATATACTGTACATACTGTAGATGGTCACACATCACTCACAATGTTCTAATATTGTGTTACAATTAAATACTACTGGTCACCTGTTTTACGTAAAGGACTACTGTGTCGTCTCAATGATTTTAGTGTCAGGGACATTAAAAATATTAAGTGTTACCTTGCGGAGAGAAGCAACAATAGATGTTAGGAATTGAATTAGGGTTAAATAATGAATAAACCCCTGGAAACCCGTAATTTCTATCTAAGATAAATGTTCTTTTAGTGTCATGACAATGTGCACATTTAATTTACATTTTCTAAAAGTACACATTAGGTTGTCAGATTAGAATACTTTCTCCCCCCTGACTGCCATAAAGAAAATCAGTTTAATCAATTGTGTCTGCTTTTACACAGACAATGTGTTTATATGCTATTTTGTAATGGATACATGATTTAAATCTGAATTTGTGCAATGATTACATAATTTTATTCTAGGATTTACAAAAATGTGTTGTCAGATATAGCTGGCTTGTTAGTAAAAATCTGAGCTGTGTAAGATAGCTAGCTAACCTAACACAACATACACATGGAAAGTAGACATGTCTGGCACAAAAATAATCCAAATATTTTGTTATATTTATCTTCTTGAGCAGCAGCAGCATTAATAAATATTCAAAGGCCTAAATGTAGTAGTGTCTACAATGACAATGACAGCAGAATGGGAGTCAAGTAATAAAGAGAGGGAAGACTGTAATTATCCAGGTCATAAAGTAGCGAGCAGCGAGACCATGCATGCAGTTACAAATTATTTGGGTCTAATAATACAAGCTTCTGTTTGGCAAGGTAAATAAAACTTTCTTTAATATTTGGCAAATGGTATTATTATAAAAAGCAGCTGACTATTTGTTTGAGAAGGTAAATCAGGCAGCATATGTACATTTTAGGCACATGTAGGAAGCACTGGCTGTGCTTTAAATCCATAGGAGTGAACGCTCAGTTTTGTCTTTGGAAAATGGTTTACCATCTTCTGGGTGGGAGCTTTCTATGTTCTTTCATATACAGTGTATCCGGAAAGAATTCACAGCACCTCACTTTTTCCACATGTTGTTTTGTTACAGCCGTATTCCAAAATAGATTATATCATTTTTTCCCCTCAAACTTCTACACACGATAGCCCATAATTAGAATGTGAAAAAAGTTTTCTTTTCATTTTTGCAAATCTATAAAAATAAAAAACTAATCAAATGTAAATACGTAATCACAACCTTTGCCATGACACTCAACATTTTGCTCAGGTGCATCTTGTTTCTACTGATCATCCTTGAGATGTTAGTACAATTTGATTGGGGTCCACTAAATTCAGTTGACTGGACAGGATTTTATGGTCCCAATGAACACAGTGTCCTCCATCAAGACAGGATTGTATCGGGGCACAGATCTAGGGAATGGTACAGAAAAATTCTGGCAGCATTGAAGGTCCCAATGAACACAGTGTCCTCCATCATCCGTAAATGGAATACGTTTGGCACCACCAAGACTTTTCCTAAGGTTGGCGGCAAGGGCCAACTGAGGGATTTGGGGAGAAGGGCCTTAGTCATGGAGGTGACCAAGAACCCAATGGTCACTCTGACAGAGCTTTAGAGTTGCTCTGTGAAGATTGGAGAACCTTTCGGAAGGACAAACATCTCTGCAGCACTACACCAAACAGGCCTGTAAGGTAAAGTGGCCAGACAGTGGCCACTTCTCAGTAAAAAGCACAGGACAGCCCATCTGGAGTTTGTCAAATGGCATTGTATTTTATACACTGAAGTGAAATTGTACCGGGCAAGCTTGCTGTCTGAGTTTTCCTGTCAACATGAGTCTCTACAGATTTCAGATTTCTTCTCACCCCAATTTTGTGGATTTAGACCCAATTTCATTATAACAATTCTCTACAGATTTGGGTCAGTTGAGGTACATTTTCCAAAGCACATCAAAGCACAGGTACAATTCTGGTTCATATCACACTTCTCGTGGATATGAAGCATTGACCCACATACTTACACACTCTCCAGTCTTTTACCTTGATTGACTCAAAAGAGTTGATAGAGCATAACAATGAATGGCAACCCTATTCGATTACATGTTCCCAAAGCCTGAGGCATTTGCAAGACCGGTGTGTGTGTGTGAAGTTTGTGTATAACAAACATGGATATGCTGGGCTATATATTTTATACTGTTCATGATTGATCCCAGGGAAGAGCAAAAGTATTGACCCATAGAGTAAATAGCTCCCTGATTATAATGCACACACACACAGATACACACACTCTTTGTCTTTTTCTCAATGGTTGGGTGTGTTTTAAGGTATTTTAGTTAAAGGGTACATGAGGTATGGAAAAGCCAGATCCACTTACAATTTCCCTTTGCACCTTGTGTCAACATCTTATTATGAGAACTTGTACAGAAAATCAATTCCCCGTTTTACTGCCTTGTACACAGGAACACAGGAACAGCCAGGACACTGTTTCTTAGCTTTAATTAATTTATATGTAGAGCAAGCAGTCCTACATTGTAACACATTGCTACAAGGCTTACACTTTTGCAATCATTTGCAGATATTACTTCTGTAGGGAAAAGGAGAAAAAATAGGTCCCCTTAAATAAGTATTGGGAAAGTAAAGGCAAAATGTATATGTTTTCACCCATATATTTTCACAAATATCCTTAGGTTTTGCTTTTGCAGTCCGTGTTTTTTTGTGTCAGTAGACTTAATCCAATATGAGGACTAGGAGGCAGTCTAGGAAAGAAAAGCTAGCAATCGGGATGCTAAAATAGAGGACCTGTCACGGTTTTGTTGTGGGGTGGAACCATACGCAGACATTTCTTTCAAAAGTAAAGGTGATTTAATCCAATAAACAGGTACAAACTATACGCAACTGTAAACGTAAAGAAAAGGCAGAACTAACAAAACGAAATACAAATAACATGTAGCGTATACACTGAACATTGAATTAAATGAAGACAAACCGTGAAGTCGTG
>JACXGK010001428.1:0-70166 GCA_016801125.1 Novumbra hubbsi | reverse complement strand
TAGCGTTACATTAGTCACCTTATGCTGATTAAGGTCTAGTGTTACATTAGTCACCTTATGCTGATTAAGGTCTAGTCAGCAGTATAAAATCATAATGCGAAATAGGGACATGTTCTTTCTTCAAACAACAACAGTCTTAGGAAATTGGGCCACTGCAAAGAAAAATTATATCATAATTGATTGCTTTGGAAGTGCCATATCGGCTTTGCCAGGTAGTCCCAGACTGATGGGAAAGTTGTCTGGCATTCTAGTGGTTTGGTGGCAAGTCAGGTGCCTGCAAGCTGACGGAAGTTGATAGTTGTTAGTAGTGTTATTCTCCAGATAAGCAAGCATTTTGGTAAGAAGTGGACAGCCGGTTTAAATGATCAGTCGGAGGTTGTTGAGCTGACAATAGGCTTTAACTACTAATTGGATACTATGACATTTTTGGGAGACATCAGGACAGAACAGAAAACTGAGAACAGAAAATAAAGCTTCTGTGTCAGTGCAATTGTTGGATCATCCAAGTAATTTACTCTGGTATAGTTATTAATTGGGTTAATGGTTATTATTTACAAATGATTGGTACCCGCTTTGTTTTAGTAGTGTGTCCAAGCAAGTACAAATTTCTTTCAAAATCATTGATGTACGTAATGTTTCATCCAAGTTGTTTGTGTGTAATTGCGAATCCGGTCATCTTGTATGTCTACAGTATGTCTCTCATTATAGAAGGATTTTCACGAACAGCAGATGGGGTTGCCTTTTGAATTGCAACTGAAAGGAAATGATTATTAAATGTTGAACAATAGTTTCAATCTATAGTCACTATAGTCTGTTTTTTTGTTTTAGCTGATGATAATTCATTTAACCTGCTAGGTTTCCCAGGTGTAAATCAGCCCATGATTGGAGGGGGGAAATGTAATAAACAACAGAATCTGTGGAAATTACTTCTAGGTGCACATTTGATTTGGAGGCCAATTAAACATTTTTAACTTAACACATTCACTTGTGTTCTCATGGTTTCAATTACATTTATAATCTGTAGAGTGTCATATCTCAAGTATTTTGTACACTTTAGCTATAGCTAAAGACATTTCCTCTATGCAGTTTCTTGGAATGGCCTCACAAATGTGTGTAAATATGTAAAAATATTGTAGTTCCATTTTCTGCAGCTTTTACAACCCACTTCACATGTTGAACGTTCCTTTTTCTTCTACTTTAAAACTGATGTGTGTCCTTTTCAGTGTTGCGCTGTACTTTAAATACTTCCAACTTGGTGGATAGCCATTTTCATTACAATTGTCTTGAGGCTTGCTTCAGTAATGTAGTATTGTCTGTGTTCCAGGGAGCAGGTTTCTTGTTGCTTATTTCCTCATTTCTAGTGGTGCAACCTTCTCTAAGGTATTACGCAGGGTTACGTTTAGATCCTCGATTAAGATGTTTATTTAGTCTGTCACCCTTAGGATGATGGAGGCTGTAGACAGTTGTTATGGAAAATACTTTAGTTTTCTGCATAGCTTTTATGACAGAAAATTCAAAAGACAGAACCTGGTCATTTGTTTGAGTGCAAATGTACATTTGGTGTCATAAATGTCAAGCAACAACCCCTTTGCAGAATGCCTCATTTATGGCATCCCCTTATTATTAGGCTTTGGCCAGATTTCACACATGCCAATTATATGCAGCTTAAGGTAAGGGATAAATTAATTGATTGCAGTTGCTTTTGAAGTACAAGATCTAACGTTAAGTGGTCAGATTTTGAGACACAGCGTATAATTATATGCCTATTTGTTCGTGAGTGAAATGTAAGAAGGCTTTATTCTAGTTAGATGGCAGTGGTGAGCATTAACTAGTTTTTCATTGCTTGACCTAGATTGAGTCACAGTCTCAATGGAGAAAACTAGGTTGACTACTCTGTTATCCACATTATCCACCATGCTAGCAGGGTGGCTAACATCCTGCTGCCCGACCTACACTCTCATAGTGAGGCTACAGGAGTGAGGAGCCCATAGATTAATGGAGGGCACCACTCCTGCTAGGATGGAGTCCGTCGCTCATCAGCAGGTCAGTCTAACCCTTTCTATGGTGAATCCCAAAAAGAGAGCCAGTCCTCCTCAAACTCTTCTGTGTTGGGCAGAACTCCGTTTTCAGTAATGGAGTTGCAGATGAGTAGGGTTTAGTTTGTTTAGGGCTACCAGTGAAAACTGTCTGCTGCTCAAACCTGTCAAGAGAAGGCTTGATTCCAACTCCAATGGGGGACCCAAATTTAGCAGGTAGCAGCATTTCTTCCCAGTAACCATGAAAAAGTTAACTGGCTGCAGAGACTGTGCCGGGAGAGCAAACACTACTAAAATTGTTTATGCCTGGGGCCACAACAGTGGGGATTCAAAGATGCGTATATATATAATGTTCACTGCGTACCCGAGTCCGTTCAACACTGGAAAGTAAATTCAGGGCAAGGAGTAGTTGGAACACACCAAAAAATACTTTAATCCATTGTGATGTGCACCGAAAAAGAAAGCACAACTCCTAATTCTAATCTAATGAGGCACATTTTTACATTCCAAAAATTCTATGATTCAACATTGAAACAACGTATTAGTATTAACAATACTAATTAGATAATTAGTGTGTCACTAGTCAACTGGCTAAAATGTGTTACTTGGTAATGTACAGATATACATACAGTACATACGTCTTAGGTAACGAGGCTTTTATGTGCTTTTTACAAGCGGCTTCTGTCTGGCCACTACCATCATGATTGATGAACGAAGTGCTGCAGAGATGATTGTCCCTCTGGAAGGTTCTTGCATGTCCACCCAGGATCTCCGGAGCTCTGTCAGAGGACCTGCTCCCCGATTGTTCAGTGTGGACGGGCGGCCAGCTCTAAGAAATGTGGTGGTGGTTACAAACTTCCATTTAAGAATAAAGGCCACAGTGTTCTTGGGGACCTTCAGATATTAGTTGGTATCCTTCTCAGCTCTGTGCCAGGACACAATCCCGTCTTAGCGCTCTAAGTTCCTTCAAACTCATGGCTTGGTTTTTGCTCAGACATGCAGTGTCAACTGTGGGAACGTTTGTAGTTAGGTGTGTGATCTTGAGTGTCATAGCAAAGGGTCTTAATATGAATGTAAATGTGATCTTTCTTTTTTCTATATGAATACACAAACCTGGTTTTGCTTTGTCATTATTTTGTTTTATTATTTTTATTTGATTGTATTTTAGAATTTGCCAGTAACTTGAAATGTGGAAAAAGTGAAGGGCTCAAAATACCTAAAAAATGCACTGTACATCATGTGTAGGCACGTTTTCAGATTCCTATTAATACATTGAACCTAGAAATGGTTAGGGTTCTGACTGGCAATACTGAAAATGCCAAGCTTGTGTAACATGACAGGTACAGACTAAATTAAAGTATCTCTTTTTGGTACCTTAGAGTAGCATTAAAATGTAGCATTCTAAAGTTACGTTGTGTGTGGCGTTATCATATGAAAACAACAGCTTTTGTATAATAGTGTGTGGGACAACAATGACAGGCTTTGTGGATTTATCTTACAGTACATTTAAATATCTTAGGAAACTTGGCAGAACTAAGCTTGGGTAAATATCTGTTCTGGTTTTGCAGATACAAATTAAACTGGAAATCTCCAGTGAGACACTTCAGCAACCATCATTGTCGTGTGGTTAAGGGAAGTTTCAACTGAATGCCAGTGGAGGAATGGTCAAGCGATAACTTAGGATAGTGGAACACCAGGATTGCTGTGACATTCTAGATGAATTGAACTAGCAAGAAGCCTAACCAACGGTGAGTTGCCGACAGAAGTTCAGGAATAAAGTTCCTAATGTAAGACTAGCTCCACTTCCAGTATGAAGTGAGGTCCTGCTCTGTGAACGTTGTAGGCAAGAACCAGCAGGAGTGAGTCACCACTCTGAAGATCTCCGCAAAAAGAACTGCAATGCTTTTTAATGCTTTCTAATCCGGGAACGGTAACAAATCAGCAGTGGTTATTAGCCTCAATCACACCCCCTCTGTCACACACGGCAGCAAGGATTACTGTGGAATGGTATTTTGCCAATTTGCTGGGATGTCAGAAACGTTATGGGATTACACGGCGGTGCGTGTGCACTGGAGGCAGCAGCCCACAATGGGGACAAATGCTGGCGCTTCTCTTTGTTGGTTTGCACTGCTAATTGCTCCTGAGGTACAACTCAATTACCATTAAGGGGTTGAGTGCTTGTAAAATAGAATAGGGATGTTGGCTAACTTACAAAATGTTTACAAATCATGATCTTCCTGGATTTATCCAACATTTAAATTAAATGCGGGGACATTTGGCCCATAGTCAGTCCAGTGTGTCCACTGTCCATTGACGCGCTGTACCACCATGAATCAAGTAATGATCAGTTTTATACCGATGTGAGCAGGATGTCTGGATCTATTCGGTCCCCCGTTAACTCTATTCCAACCTTTCGTTGAGGATGATTGTCTGAGGGTCCGGCCTCCACCTCAGCCTTGTGCACGCTACGTCCTCGGTCGTGCGCAAAGACGAGGCGTGGTCGCCCGCTGTCTTTCCCATGACAAACCTGACAGACCTCCAGCGCAGCCCGGTCATCCTCCGCACGCAGTTGCCATGGCTCCGGACGCTCACGAAACACAGCGTGTTGATGACCCCGTTGCTCATGGCAATGCACTCCACGACATAGAAGGCCACCAGGGAGTTCCGGTCCCTGGAGATCAGGGTGGGGTGAAAGTCCCTCACCAGCGTGAAGCCGTAGTAGGGCGCCCAGCAGAGCACGTAGGCGGCCAGCACCAGGACCAGAGCCACCACGGTCCTCCGGCGCCCGCGCAGGCGCTTGCGGATCTGCTCCGTCTGGAAGCCGGGCACAGTCTTGAACCAGAGCTCCCGGGAGATCCTGGCGTAGCACAAGGCCATGACCGCCACGGGCCCGGCAAACTCCAGGGAGAAGATGAAGAGGAAGTAGGAGCGGTAGTAGATCTGATGGTCCACGGGCCAGATCTGGGCGCAGAAGGTCTTGGGGTTCTTGTTGGAGAAGTGCGGATATGTGG
The DNA here is from genome assembly GCA_016801125.1 of Novumbra hubbsi. Classification (NCBI taxonomy): domain Eukaryota; kingdom Metazoa; phylum Chordata; class Actinopteri; order Esociformes; family Umbridae; genus Novumbra; species Novumbra hubbsi. Next base: position 65,119 of record JACXGK010001428.1, on the reverse strand, counting down.
TCTCTGAGACAAAGTAGGCTGAGGGGATGGAGATGATGATGGGCACAATCCAAACACCCAGGATCAGGTAGTAGGCCGTCTGGTACTTCATGCGAGGCTTCAGAGGGTGGACAATGACCATATACCTAAGAATACAAGGAAGAGAAGGATACCAAAAAAACGAAATGGATAAGAGATTGCTCGGGTTTCGAAAAGTTATCTTAGAAGTTCTTGGATGTTATGGATGTGTGGAACAATGCAGAAATGTACGGATTACATTTTTGGCAATGTTTTCCTATTTGAAACCTGATTAATGGGAGTTAAGAGTCCTTTGTAACATACACCAATATGTTCATAGGCCTGGGGGGGCTGGAGGTCTAAAAAATGCCTTGAGAATTCACATGCCAATACTGACATCCTGCCCATTGCTACTCTAGCGAAGCCTCACTGTCTAATCTAATAACACCAAAATTAAAAGACAAAAAAAAAAGACACTTGACAAAAAACATTGACTCTCCAGTGCACCATTTTCACCAAAACAGGCGAAATTTACAGCTGCTTATGCTTGCTACCTGGACAGATCCATCAGGACATCCCTGATGTTTAATTGACTTGTTGTTATACTGTGCTAATTATGTGTTCCCTTGTATTTCACACTTATCCTTACATGTATGTAAAAGGTACGATTCAATATTGGTATGCTGTAACAAGATGTTCTTCCATGCATGCATTTTGCATGAACGCTTTTCGATCACTTGCATTTAGAATGATTGCAGGCATTTACACAAGCACTCATAGAGCCGCTTATTAGATACCACAAACATAAAAGATGCCATGTCGTACACTAGTGTTGAAGATAAACACTGCTAAACCCAAAAGCAACTCCACTATTGGCCTGAGGAAAATGGAAGCAATGTATGTGTGTTGACATGCCAATAAGCGCTTCGCTCACCTGTCCACTGCGATGGCTAAAAGCGCGTTGGTAGATACGTAGAGGGACACCGTGCGTAAATAGTTAATGGAGGCGCACATCACAAGCCCGTGGTCCCATGACAGCTGTTTCACGACGTAGTAGTCCAACAGAAGCGGACAGCACACGACAGCCACTAGAATATCAGACACGGCCAAGTTTGCAATCAGGAGGTTAGTGAGGTTGCGAAGTTTTTTGTAGCGCGCCAGAGAGGCTATGAACAAACAGTTGCCAACTCCGCAGACCAATATGATGCAGACCAGGACCACGGCTACCACGATTGTGGACACAAAAAAAGCACGTCCTTGGGTTGTGTCCGGCATTTCTTCCAGTGGAACTCCGTAGTCCAGGTCGTAGCTGGTCATATGAGAGTCGAGACAGTTCGCCAGATCTTTTGCCACGCACTTCGTGGCGAAGCTGTTGTTATCAGATTCACCCATGTTGGATTAACATATTTCGCTGAGGTTATCTGCAAACCAAGTTACAACATTATTGAACAGCGTTGTTTAATTTTAAGGCATATAAAGATGAAATAAAAAGATTTAATCAATTTAACTTGGATTTGCATTGCAATTACAATGAACAATAATAAACATGACAATGATTTCAAAAAATAAATAATAAGACACACCGTAGCCTATGCTTAGAAAGCGAAAATAATATGCAAAAAATCAAATTAATGTATAATGGTTTATTTAATTCGGTTGGCACGGTGTTATGAAATGAGTGGTTCGGTGAGTCAGCTGGAAGAACGGTCGGAGAGAACGTGCTGTCCCTCCAGATGTTAAAGAAACCAAAATTGCATAATCAGTTCCTTTTTTTTTGAGTTTTAGAGGAATAAATATATGATTATAATATATATATATAGTACTATATATTATATGTTACTATATGTTACTTGTATCAGGCAGAATCCATAAAATAGAGGGATCTCAATTACAAGGTAGCCCAGTCTCATTCATTTCCATTTTAGTAATTTAGAAGACGCTCCGCAGTTATCCAGAAATAGCTTTTGGTGTGATAACCACAGCTGCTTTTTTACACTCATTCAACCTGATCGATTTCAAAGCATTCTAAAATTAAAGATTAATTTAAAAAATGAATACACCTTAACGTTTTGCCATTCGAATAAATTAGTATAGACTATATAAACACTTTATTCCAACAAAAAACAATTCTAATATTTTTTGTTGATATTGTTGAAACGTTTGAGTGTCAATTAAGATGCAAAAGGTCAAACATTAAGACACAATAAATATTTTAACAGACTTACCAAAACGACAGTCAAAAGTGAAGAATATTACCTTTAGAATTGTGCTACGAATTCTGAAACAAATAACATACTGGCCCCGATGCGATTGTAGAATGGTGAAAGACCTCCAGACTGAATCCGAGGTTTGGTATCACTTCATGCTGTTGATCAACCTATCGAAGAAATAAAACTATTTTCACTAGGATAGTGCGCACCAATGGCTCGTCTCCTCAAACCTGGTGGTTAAAAAATCCTGAATGCAAGACACGAACGGGTGTGGTATATGGCCAATATATCACCGCTAGGAGTTGTTTTAAGGTTTGACATATTGCGGAATGCCTGGACACAGTGCTTAGCCGTGGTATATTGGCAATATATCCCAATCCCCTAAAATTGCATATTGATTTTTTAAAACCAGTTACCAACGCAATTACAGCGGGAGTAAGGGAAGTAATGTCATACCGGTGGGGTGAGGACTCGTTTACCCAGGCAAACAGCCCATCAGCATTTACAAAATTTAAACCAGCCTGTTGATAATTGACCATTAACAATGGGTACCATGTAACATAACCTTTTACTTTCATGATTGCTCTCTTAACCAATTCATTGGTAATTTAGCAATTAAGCATCTCAAGAGTTTGAGATGGATTGCCAATATACAACCACTAAGTGTGTCCAGAGATTCAGCTTATGTACAGCTCTGTGGTAGGCAAATGTATATTGACCATATACTACAACCACAATGCTTAAATAGCATTAAATGCTGGCATCCAATCTGCTTGGTGTATTTAAACACAGAATAGAAGTGAGACTACAGAGGAAACACAAACAGAAAAATCAGTGGTCCTCCTGGGATTTGAATAGCCCTTTCTGCAGCAGAACAGTCGATACAGTATATCTACATCTGTGGTTATTGGACAAATGGATGAAAAGTTCTTAATGCAAATAAAACACACCCCCTAGTGTAAAAAAAGAAGAGCTGTGGGGCGGGTTCTGTCTCATGTGGGGTCATTCCTATTGGTTTAAGGGCACTGGGGGGAGTAGGGAGGAAGAGGTGGTGTGCAGATGGTAAAGGCTGGGCTACGGCGGTCTCTCTTCTAGCCCTCTGCCCCCTTTCCCATCTCCCTCCCCCTCAGAGACCTTTTCACTGGCCACTTTAACAGTTCCAAGGACTAAAATGGGGTATTCACAGACAATTCTATTTGGTGCTGGAACAAATCCCAAAATATTTCAAAACTGAAAGAGAGGATATTGGTGCCAGATCTTTTGGTTTTAAAATATTTAGAAGGCAAGTGAGACATGAATAATGTGTGCAAGTGGTTCTGGAGACAAACACCGGTACCCACATACCCACACTTTTGTTGTCAAGACCACCATTCACCCCATCCTCACAATTAACCATCAAGTAGGTAGAAGGTGCAGAGATTGCAGTAAGATTTCTCAAGATGTTCTGTTCCATGAATAAGTATCAACAAATCTTGGTATATTCTGCAGTTAAATGCTGGGCGCGACAGGTTCAGGCCTATGGTCATGGCAATGCTGAACGGACCACATCCATAACAACCTGAGAGTGAGATTGGCCACCAAGGAAGCCATCATTCTCAGCAGACGAAGGCAGTCCCTCTTGGAGAACTCCTGCAGGGAATCGGGAACGTTCATGGCAAACAAATCCTCATTGTCAATGGATGTGAACTGACCAATGAGGTTAAAATCTGACATACATGTAGTCGTGTTGATAGAATCTGACATACATGTAGTCGTGTCAATAAAATCTGACATTTGGTGGCCAACAGCGAAAGACACCTGACTACAGTTTGCAATTAATTATGGGTGATATCATTTGAGAAAAGCCTCATGCTAAATCAAGGCCAGAAGAGGCAGCAAAGTACGGAACAAAACAAAAGTACATTCTGTATGAAAATAAAGTGCATAGAATGGAGAACAAAGAAGAGGAACAAAGTGATAAAATATCTGAAAGGGAAGAATCTTTGCATGTTTTGTCTATTTTTGACACTGGACACAGATACTGGGTAAATACAGGCTGTACACAAGTACAAGAATCATCACCTCACTTTAGAACAAAATAGATGACGATGAAAACACACTGGTAAGACTGTTTTACTGAGAGGAATCGCAACAGGAGCTCAATGAACAAACGGTAATGTTACCATTCTACATAATGAAAGGCAACCATCTAATTCTGTTAGGTTGCATTTTGCTGTAGAAAATAAAGCTAAACTGGCAGGTAATTCACCTGGTTGCAAAAGACACAAACCTACAATGGATACTATAAAAATAAACCGATGGTTTTAACGGTGAAGCTTGCATGACATGGCAGTTAAACTACCAGTGAAACCAAACAGCATGCCTAAAACATTAAAGCCAGACATGTCCCAAAAAGAAATCAAATCAAACGAACGAGCTGAAAAAGACTAACTGAAGTATAAGAACCATTAAGATAAGATAATTGGTTAGACCAGTCATGAAGACGAATGGATCTATTATATCCATTCAATTATATTCCCAGAGTGCTTCTTTAACTCTTTAACTTTTATAGATTACCTAAAAGCTTATCAACATTTATTTGTGCCCCGGATTGTGTACACATGTATGTCCAGTCTGACACACAACACATACTACCCATAGTGACGCACAAAGGACTGTACAAGTACTCAAGACTATCTCTTGGAATCACCTCAGCCTGATTTACTCATCCCCGGCAAAGGGGAGCAGTAGCACCGGAGAAACCCCGACCCAACACTGGAGACGGGATGTGTGGTGCAGAAGGACATGTGCACGTTTCTCCATCCCTCGGAGTATCTCAGTTAATTGCTTAACAGCGCTGACAACCACCAAGCACCACCCACGAGACGCGGGACTCAACCTCACAACAACAAATCACAAGCGGGCGCGATTGCATCGGAGTTACGAATACGCAGGCATAAATCCCCGAGGGGTGCGCCAAAGTGACTGAATGAAAAGGAACTATGTTGTCCCCTGATCTGTTGAAAGCAAGTGAAAGCTTTCCGATTTTCCTAGTTCTGACAAGTGATTGAGTTTGAAAACTACTCATCACCTCATGCTTCCGGTTACATTACACTATTTGTGTTTATTTCATCTTAGATAAGACCGATACAATTACATTGACCTCATAGGCCGTCAGCTCTTCTCGCTTTTTCTATTACAGTGAATCTTTAATACCTGGGCTTTTACTTACAGTACATCTGATATGTGCAGCTTCCATTAAATAATCCCATGCCTCATTTTATCAAGGAAATAAACAGCCTGATGGGGTGATTAAATTGTATGCTCCTCATTGTCAAATGTCAATCTGCGGTTGGAGATTGGACTATGATGACCGCTATGCGAGCAGAATGAAGTAGTGAGTCTGGGATTTGTAAACCATCCAGCAGACGAATAAGAGGCAATGGGTGGTGTTATATAACATGGGTTGTGCTTGTCAAAGATCCGTGTGTAGATGAAATGATTTCAGGAAAAGTCACTCACCCATACGCCCATTCCTTTTGAACCAAGGTGGGGAGCAGCCATTTGCAGGATTGTCATTAATGATTACTTGCAATAATATACATTTACATTTTCAACCCATGACCCACCTACTGATAATGGCTGGAGAAAGGGTTTGTTAGAGCTTCATGATTTACATAAACCCACTCAAAATTATATCTTTATGTAGCACTCAAATTGCCGATTTACTGGTCAGGCAACATTATGGACTAAACTTTCAAAACCTGTTGCAGCAATTTCCTACTGCTAAAATGATAATTCTAGACATGAAGAAAACAGCAATACAGCTCAAGCAGACCAGTTATGGGGACTTCCATGACACCCTATGAACACTCTTGAGAGCTCTAAATAAGGAGTTTGGGATGAACATCAGATTTTTGTGGGCATCAGTTGGGACATTTTACCAGGCCACACTATAAAAAAAAACAAAAAACTTCATCCCACCTTTACAAGGGACATATTTTTGATAAAAACATGCAGTGAACATCTGAACTCCGATGCCATCACATTCTATTTACCTTTTAAAAATTAAGTTCTTATTTTATCCTTCTCCCCACAGCACCAGATAACATAAAATGTTGAAATCAAAGGAATTTTTAATATGATAATGAATGAAGTGCCTGTACACGCTCCTAGACTTTAGATCAACCTGCTGCGTTTGAACAAAATGGCTGTATAGTAATATGACCACAGAGCTGACGGATGAGTTTCTAAAATGCAAACTTGGCCGTAGTTCATTCAACCCATTAAGTGTCTGGCATTGGACCAGTGACAATTTGCCGACATGATAACTGGACCAATGTTTAACATCCCCAGAAACCCAAACCATCTGAGTTTCAGATGTTAATCCTTTCTCTTTTCAGAGGGAAGGAACATTCACTTCACTACATTTTAAAACACAAACACCTGCTGTCCATTTAGGAGAGATAGAAACATATCAGAGGAGGCCTGCATAGAACAGAACAGTTCTTTATTACGAAGTCATAAAAAATAGAGAGCAATGCAGGATTCTTTTTCCCCCACCACAGCTCCCAGCGACTGTACAGAAATCAGTCAAAAAAAAAAGCACAAAGTGCCTGTAGATTCCACAGCTAAAACAAAACCCAAAATAAATCAAGGGGTCCAAAACATCTCTAACCAAGAGTCCAAAAGTGTGTCCCTCCAAAGACGTCCCGGCAGACACTACTTCTTGGCATAGGTGATCTTCATGGCACACTGGGCGGTGATTCGGAAGCCCTGCAGGGCGTCTTTGGCAACTCCTGCCTGGCCCTCGCTCTCAAACTCAACAAAGGAAATGTCGTGTTTGCCAGGGACGAGACGCACCTCTTTAAAACCAGGGAATCTACGGCGAAAGAGGGGCAATTCAATTCCATTCCACCTGTAGTGTTTGCCAAGCGCGAGGGCGGATGGATGTCCAAGAAATGCAATTACATCTAAATAACACGATGAGCAAAAAAAGGAAAATAATTGAATACTCACTGATTGAACAGCATGGAAAGCATCATTTCATTTGTTTCCTCTGGCAAGTTATTAAGGAATAAAATATAGTTGGGTGGATTATCTGGAACCTGGAGAAAAAACAAGATTAGACATGTAATTGACAGATACACATTTCCCAATGGAACATTTACACATGTTCATAAAGTTGAGTGTATAATGTGTGGTAACTATAGCATGGTGGTAAAATAAAAAAAGGCAGAGAAGAACACCATTAAATAGCGTAGCTTTTCAAAAAGAGTCATAGCAAAGATTCCCGGAAAAATACAAACGAATGAAAACACAATGCGACATGTAGATTAGGTGTGAATCCCATCTCCACCATTGGTCGTACCTGCATGGCTGGTGCATTGTTTGTGTTTGCTAAACCCTGTCGAGAACAGAGAAGAACAGATTACGCGAAAAGCATTGGAGTAAAACGACTGCCTAGCTGAATATCTCAGAGCCGTGTGCATTATGTTGACATACACTACACTCAGCAAGGACCCGGGTGACAACACACGCCACTTGAACCCGTGGTCCTTACTGGGATGTGGCCCATACATACAGATGTATACAGCAGCGTAAGATATAAGATGGTCTCACTGGTAATGGCTTCTTGGCCACATTGGCAACTTGATCTTGGGGCTTCTTCCTTTTGTCCTTCTTCTTGTCCTTGTCTCCAAATGTGCCCTTGACTTTGGAGATCACCTCAGAGTCCGTCTTTGCATACTGAATGCGCTGAAGATTGTTGAAACACCATATATTATTGGTCTTCACCAAACATAGCATTGGGATGTGTTCATTAAAAACAAAACGGTATTAATTAAACATAGGACTACTACGTAGGAACTCACCATGGGCTTATTGTAGAAAGGAAAACCTTGAAGTTGTCGTAGTGCGTTTGTAGATGACGCAAGTTCTTTGAACACCACAAACGCTTGCCCTCTCATCTTCATGGTTTTCATGGCCACAATGTCCACCACTTGCCCAAACTGAGAGAACAGGGCATAGAGTGACCGCTTCAATTCTGAAAAGCAACCACGATCAAAATCATTTCAGTGTTTAAAGTGTTACCCCATTGACTGACAATTGAAAACATACATGTAGATAATCTAATACTGAAGTTGTAGTAACTAAGTAGTAAGGTGAATATAACAGTTGGAAAGAAAGCGCTAACCTTTGCGTTACTAGAGTACTTAGTTTGCAAAAAAGATGTACAGATTCTTACCGTCCTTTTTGATCTTATCGTTTACATTATTAATGTAAATTGTGTGGTTTGGTCGAATATCCATGATTAACAACTTGTACCCAGCGCTATTTCACCTGGAAAATCAGAAACATTGCCATATTAGCTGAGTAAAATTAGTTATTAAAACTAACTAGTTATCTTATTCTTAAACTAAAAGTTACTGCAAACTAGCAATGGTCAAATGGAAAAAAACGCGATGGCGGGCCAATATAATAAGAATACCTAGCATTCAGGTTAGATAGCTAGCTACGCTAACGTTAGCTGGTTAGCATCTAATGAGTAAGCTTCCATCAACACGAACTGATATTTGGTGCTGCTACTCAAACAACTCAAAATTATAACAAAGCAATACTTCCATGTGTGGTAATAAAATATGCGTTATGTTGATTCCAAACAGCTAAATTGACTCAAATCAACGATAACACTCACCACTCTTCACACTTCAAGAAACCACAGGAAACGTGCAGGTTGTACTTCCTGTTTTTCGCTAGGTCAACAGTCCTCTACTGCCACCGTTTGTACCGGAGTGTAATATCCGGTGTGGTGTGTGTAATGGCCACTTAAGTTTGTCGTTTTTGACCATCCGTAGTAATCAGTTGTACGGATTTATTATCATGACGTTTTGTGTGTGTTTTTTTTTTCTTCAGTGATGCTAGTTCTATTACGCTAATGAAAAGTGCCCGCTCAATGGAGTGAACACAATGAGAACAGAAGCTATGTCCTTTGGACAGAAACCTTGTCTGTGTGCAACGGGTCGGGTGGAAATTGCAGACTGTCATCATAAAACGCATTTAACCCACTGCTTGTGTGTTAGCCACATGTTTTCGTAGTTCAGCTAACTAGCTTCATTAGGTTGTTTGGTTGGGTTGTTCCCAAGATCTGTACAGCAGGTGACGCGGGCACAACAGGGATGTGCAATGGCATCGGTGCGGGTGGCTGTCCGGCTCAGGCCTATGAACAGGCGGTAAGTTATGCAACTAATATGTTATTCAACAAAAACTGCCAAATGATGGCACTATTATTGTTATCCAAATGAATAGTACTTTTATTGCTGGCCATTTCGACCAGTTAATAACTGATTTGGGTTGCGTCACATGACTAGCCAGGTTGAAGCAGCGCTTCTCAAAATATGTCATAAACACCTGTCTCTTTCACACTGTAATTGGGGTTTAAATACCAACCTTTAAACCGCATTCAAAGTTATGCCAGCTCACCCCTTCTCCACCAGTAAGATCGCCTGCTGGTTGGCACTTCAACTTTTTTTGATATAGCAGACAGCTGGCAAGATGAGTATAGGTTATCCTACAAAACACTGGGAACACTTAAGAGCCGTGTATTTGGGGAGCACTTAAAAAACAACTTGGGTCTCACTTAACAAAATATTTGAATTATAAAAATCTTATCCAGCCTTCAATTAAGTTGTTTTTGTAATTTGTTGAGAACAAGATGACGTAAGGACGGTCAGTGGATATGAAAATCACCAACCGATTGAAGGCTGGATTCAAATTCACACTTCAAATCAAAGTAAATAGTTGAAGTCACAAGCGTTTCCAACTTATGTGCCTGGATGCACTCCTAACAATGTCTGGGCATGCTCCTAATGAAGCTGGATGGTGGGGATCTCCTCCCAGACCGGGATCAGGGCATCAGTAAGCCCCTGGACCGTCTGCGGTGCTACTTGGTAGCAGTGAATGCTCCAATTCATAACATCCCAGAAGTTCTCAGTTGGAGGTAACCCCTTGAAGAAGCTGGGACTGCTTGTGAAACCTGAATGGGTTGCTGGTACCGCCTCATGCTACCAGTAGTGACAAGGACACTTGCAAAATTCAAAACTAGAGAGGAATCAGTCAAGAAGGATAAGGAGAGAGCATTTGTCTGCGGCCACCACCTGCAAAACCATTCTCTTTTTGGTGGTTGTCATGTTGTTGTTTATTCAGTGCACCTTTTGTCACTTTTGTGCACAGCAAGTGACATTGATTCGCAATCGCTTATGATTTCTAACTGGACTAATTGATATTCTTGAAGTTTAGTTGAATGGGAGTTGTATTGTGTTGATTATGTGTTCCCTTAATTGTTTTGAGCAGCGTATAATGTTGAAGATATTGGAAAGTATTTGAATGTTTTGATTTTTACAGGGAGAAGGACTTGACTGCAAAAAACATAATTGAAATGAAAGATGACAAGACGACCATTACAAACCTGAGGGTAATTTCTGAAGTTTAAACAACAATTAAAGAAGTTGTGATGTCCCCAGTATGTCAGGCAGTCGTGTTATCGTGGATGCTGTTTTCTAGGAATAGCCTTTCAACTGAAATTCTAAACAATTTACCCGTTGCTAGACCTGTGTTATTCTTAATTTAGATCATTTTAATACATGTATTAAGTTAATTATTTGCTAATTTCTTTATTTTATTAGATACCGGATGGCATTACAGGAGAGTCAGTGAGAGAAAGAAAGAAGACCTTTACATATGACTTTTCCTATGACTCCGCTGACAGTAAAAGTGACAACTTTGCCTCCCAAGAGAAGGTGAAATTAATATTTCAGTCAGAAAACATGGTCTGAACTGGGGCAGTAATTCAGTAGTTTCTAATAAGATTACAGACATAGTGTTGTGCAATCTTGTTCATAACATTGCGTTAAGTATGCAGTGAAAAATAAATAGTTACACACAATTAACTACTGCAATAGAACTGTTACCATTTTTCTAATTGTGTATGTCTAAAAAACATTATTTTTTCATTTTGTATTAGCTGGTTTTATTGTCTTGAATGTGTTCTCAAAGCTTCATTAGCGGTTTGCGTTAGCAAGTGCATTAGTGCCATCTGCTGGTGAGCAATAAAAAGTGCACTGTTTAGTCAATATACTACATTTAAGTGGAATAACATGCTGGAATTTCACATCATGCTTCCCTTTTTCTAAAACTGTGAACTTATGGCATTATTTAGAATGTTTAACAATGTTTATTCAAAACTAAATGAAACCCACCAAATGTTTGGCACAACAGCAATGTGCAAAAGAGTGGTTTGTTTTTCACAAGTACATCTGGTGTCCCTTAGATGTTGATCTGCTTTGTGCATTTTCTTCTCCAGGTGTTCAAAGACCTAGGATCGGATGTTCTTAAGGCTGCTTTCCAAGGCTACAATGCCTGCATCTTTGCCTACGGCCAGACCGGCTCGGGGAAATCCTACACCATGATGGGAAATCCGGTGAGACCGGGCATTACCTTTCTGTGCATATTTATAAACGGTCTAAGTTGTGCTAATTTTAAAAGCTGATTCCCCATGTGTTATAATGTTTTCTGAAAATGTCTATTTTCCGCTATAAATCAGTTCTCCTACACCAAAATGCATTGTGAATACTTGCCATGAAATCACCAATCAGAGAATAGGCGCTGTTGCGCAGGGCACAATGTTGTGGGTGATTTTAGATGGAAGTTACTGGATCGTTAGCGGAGTATTGCTGTTTGAGTCTTTCTTGTGGGCCACCCACACATTTGCACACCGCTGTCTAAGGTTTGTGGGGATGTTGTCAAGAAAGGGTTGACTTGCCTTGTTACACTCTAGCGCCTCCTTGTGGTTAGACAGGCACCTGCAAGCTTAATTTTGTTTATGTGGTGAATGTGTTCTCTGGAGATACTGGGTATGGCCTGTACAAGCTGACTGGGTGAGACGTGTGATAAGGATTGTGCTGTTTGTTGGAGGACACGTCTCTACCTTTGATTTGATAACAGATGCCAATAGAGCTGTGATGACGCAAGGCCATGAATTGGACACAAATGTACATAGAATTTCTAGATAGTAGAAAAGTGATAAGACAAGAGATGAACTTCTTGAATCTCGACTCAAATTATGAGAGACTTCCTGGACTCCTGTACTACAACGGTGCTGTAAAAAACATCTGCATTCGATGAGGTGTTTGTTGTCTGGATTTCTTTTTTGATCAGGGCGACGCCGGTCTCATTCCACGGATATGTGAGGGTCTGTTCAGCCGAATAGCCGGGATGACTCGTTGGGACGAGGCCTCCTTTCGCACAGAGGTCAGGTAAGAACACGTCCTTTGCTGCTCCGTCGCCTCAAGACGCTCCATGGTGGCTTAAAAAAGGAATGCGACGGGGTTGGACATGGTCTTCATGGCAGATATCGGTGGTGGTCCCTTAAGGTTAGGTTCAGGCAAACCTGAGATGACAATATGCCTCCCTTACCAAGTGATGGATTTACATTGCGGTGAACGTGGCCTCTGATGGACCTTGTTCGTCTTGTTGTCGTCAGCTACCTGGAGATTTACAACGAGCGCGTCCGGGACCTGCTCAGACGGAAGTCGACCCAAACATACAACCTGAGGGTGAGGGAGCATCCGAAAGAAGGACCTTACGTGGAAGGCAAGACAACACAGCTTTTTTTTATGGAGGCGCTTGACACAAGGCCCCCCCCCCCCCCGGATCACAGAGTAACTATGTGCGGACGGGAGACCGTTATGTCAGTGTCTCCGTATGTAATTGGTCTCCCTGTAACTCAACCCGACCCCAGACCTGTCGAAGCACCTGGTGCAGAACTACCGCGACGTGGAGGAGTTGATGGAGGCCGGCAACATCAACCGCACCACGGCCGCTACGGGCATGAACGACACCAGCAGCCGCTCGCACGCCATCTTCACCATCAACTTCACCCAGGTGGGCTGCTAAGCTAGCTTACCCTACCAACCACCGCTCCCCCCCCCCAGGGAATGCGCGTCACAGGCGTATCGGAGACTGATTAAGGTGACAAGGGAGTGGGTCTGTTTTTCCACCACATTTGTTCTTTTGACGCGTTCCGCCTCGACGTTCGGGTCAACTGACTCTTCCCCGTGTGTCTTCTTCGTGGCAATGCGTTGACCTAGCGACCCGCCCTTTTAGCCTGAATGAAGTCTCTCTGTGTTTGGTCTCCCCGCTCCAGGCCAAGTTTGACGCGGAGATGCCGTGCGAGACGATCAGTAAAATCCACCTGGTGGACCTGGCGGGCAGCGAGAGGGCGGACGCCACCGGGGCCACGGGCGTCCGCCTCAAGGAGGGCGGCAACATCAACAAGTCACTGGTCACCCTGGGCAACGTCATCTCTGCTCTAGGTGGGTGACCAGTAACGTTTCTGTGTGTGTAGCAACAGCGTGGATCGCGTACAACTAGAAACCATTAGATGAATGTGTATAACGTCTTTCTTTACATTGGTGTGGGATTTATTTCTGCTGGTATTATAAGACTTTTTTTAATATCATCTTCTGGTTTTAACAGGAATTTCTGGATGTTCAGCAATGTGTTTTTTGGAGAAAAAAAAACCTTATCAAAACCTAAATAATACTTTTTTATACTGTTGTTATACCAATGATTGTACAGGCTGCTGGAATTTAAAGACATTCATTAAAATCACAGCTGTTTTGTATGGCATTCAGTTTTGAACTTTGGCACTTAGCTTGAATGTACAGATGACCATAATAAAACATTTGTACCTCCAACTTACTTCTCCTGTGATTCAGATTAGTATTTTGAGTTTTGCTTTGTTGATTCTTTTCCAATATTCCTTTCAATTTCCGCACTCGAGTATCATTCGAAAATGTGTTTGGCTCTTTGACCAAGTACAGTCACTTGTTTATGCCAAAGTAGAACCCCAACAAGCATGAATAATGATTCATGATTACATTTGAACACTTTGAATTATCAGCCTGACATTTCTTTTTCTGTCTTTTTCCAGCGGACCTCAGCCAAGACGGATTAAACACCAACCTAAAGAAGAAGCAGGTGTTTGTGCCGTACAGAGACTCTGTACTGACCTGGCTCCTCAAGGACAGCTTGGGAGGCAACTCCAAAACCATCATGATCGCTAGTGAGTCTTTTATTCAATTGTTCCTCGTTTCAATTTAGTTTGTGCTGATGTGCTTCATTGTACGGGAAAGAATTATCCATACTGTATCTTGGTTATTCTGCCAATTCAGTGCATTTTGATTACTGTTGCTTTGTTGATAATTTACAAAATGTCGCAAAGGGTAATTGAATGCGAGCCTCAAAGATTGAGCGCTGTTTTAAAATGTTCAGCCTACAGTTCCATCGGGGTTAGGCTTCACATGTTTTGTTTTGCAGACATAGAATAGTTGAAAAAGAAAAGTTTCTCCACAATAACACACATTCGAGGGGTTTTCATATAATGTAACAGCTTTTTAAAATGCAATATTGTTATTTGTGTTATTACTGAAATATCAAAGGGCCACAAGGTACTAATGAAGTTTGAATCAAATCAAAGCTGAATCAGTGTCTGCAGGATAGAAGGATAAGTGTACTTCTAAATATTTTAAGGGGCCAATTAAGGGGCGGGGCCAGGGCGGGACCTTGATTGCTTCCAATCGGCTTCATCATCCGGTGTTTTGGATATCTGAACAGGGCTTTCCAAACTCTGGTTAAGGCTGGTGTTGTATATGTAAGGGGCTTAAATGTGGCCGCGTGCCGTAAGCGAAATCTGCCGCGAGCACGCCGCGGCATTTGTGACGCGGCCGACGGTTCCAAAGACGGTTCCCCCTCTCGTTCTCGCCAGCCATCTCGCCGGCCGACGTCAACCACGGCGAGACGCTGAGCACGCTGCGCTACGCCAACCGGGCCAAGAACATCATCAACAAGCCCACCGTCAACGAGGACTGCAACGTGAAGCTCATCCGCGAGCTCCGGGCCGAGATCGTCCGGCTGAAGGCTCTGCTGGTCCAGGGGAACCAGGTGTGGTGGGGTTTTACACCCGTCCCGTTTGTTGTGTCTGCGTGCGTTTACGCTTGACTACACCGTTCCCCTTGTGTGTGGAGGTTTTTTTGTTGTTGGCGTTTGTTCCTCGAAGAAATTCGCTGCTTTAAATCGTTGGCTGTAAAAGTTGAGTAGTTATGGTATTATGTATGTTCGAACTTTAGTTTATTTATTGTTACATTTTGCTTATGCGTGGGATATGTCGGGACTCGGGGGAAAATAAACTAAGGTCTACTTATCCAGGTGACGGCCTTTCTCCTCATTGATTTGTGTTAACTGACCCATGTGATCCAACTGAGAGGTGGAGTGTTTGTCCTTTCAGATTGCACTTCTGGATTCACCCACCGCTTTGAGCATGGAGGAGAAACTGCATCAAAATGAAGCCCGCGTAAGTCCATTTGGGTGCAGTCAGAATATAAAGAAACACAAGATAAGCGGTTACCCTTGCAAGCTCGGTGTTTTCGCCGGGATTGTGTCAAAACACCCGACAACATGCTGCCTGATGTGATATTGTTAACATGAAATGGATTTTTGTTTTTTGGTTCCTCCCAGGTGCTGGAGTTAACCAAGGAGTGGACCAACAAATGGAATGAAACTCAGAACATTCTCAAGGTCTGTCCTGTCTCTCGACCGTTTGTTCACGTCATATCCGCATGTTTTAGTCCGGGAAATCTAGGCAAAAGGGAACACACACGTCCAGGTCTTCAGTCTCGTCGTCTCTCCCTGCAGTTCTCTGTATTTAAATCCATTCATTATCTCAGACAGTCAGCTGTGACATGTGGCTTTAAAGTCACTAACATGAATCGATCCCTGACAATTGACTCCCACTGATTCCTCACAGGAAGAAACCCTGGCCCTCAGGAAAGAGGGAATCGGCGTGGTGCTCGATTCGGAGTTGCCTCATCTTATCGGAATCGACGATGACCTCCTCAGTACCGGTATCATCCTTTACCATCTTAAGGTGCGTTTGGTCACCAAATGGGTTCTGCCGTACCACTTTAGTGGAGTTTATCAGTCCATTATGCTTGACTATAAGTCACATGGACTTGATGTATCATTTTGGGGGGTTTTTTCGTCTCAGGAGGGCAGAACCTATGTTGGTCGAGAAGATGCGTCCTCTGAGCAGGACATCGGTGAGTGGCCTCTGTCGCAACGTCTGTCCACCGCCTATCAGATAGCGAAGTCAACGGTCAACCAAGGAGTGATAAAAGTTTGCTGAGGGAACGATTCGTGACATCAATATCCTGCTGGCTGTATAAACGCGCGGCCTGACTCTCCTTGACGCCGTTTCCGGTTTCTTCCTGTTCTTGCAGTTCTCCACGGGCTGGACCTGGAGAGTGAACACTGCATGTTTCAGAACCAAGTCGGCTCCGTGACTCTGATTCCGCTCAACGGGGCCCAGTGCTCCGTAAACGGGGTGCACGTGACCGAACCCTCACCGCTCAACCAAGGTATTCCTCCTGCCGGCGCCGCGGCTGACCGGGGGATTCTTGCTCACGCTCCCTGATGGATTGAGCTCCGGCACTGGATGAAACGTTTATTTTTTATTTTTTTATGAAGCCGTTTGCCAAGAGGGGGTAAGAGTTGATTTTGTATTCCTCATGTCTTTTTCTGTTGCTTGATAGGTGCTGTCATCTTACTTGGGAGAACCAACATGTTTCGTTTCAACCACCCGAAAGAGGCAGCTAAGCTGAGGGAAAAGAGAAAGGTAACAGAAGACCTCAAGGGTTGAAAGAGTTGATATTTACAGGCATTTATGCTTTACTTTTGTACGTTGTTGTGAAATAGTTATTTTTTCTGAAAGGGAGGTAGCCTGGATTTTAACCCTGAGCTGCTGGTGCCGTTGAAGAAATGACCTTTGACCCACCACCCCCATTTTAAGGGCTTAATTCGAGTGTAATTTCTTGTATACGTGCTGTAGCTGTTAGTTTCTATTGGAAACCCACATTAACTGTGGAGAGGCAAAATGCCCTTAGTCATCATTCATCCGGAACCAGTCATGTCTGCTGTAATTCGGACCGCGTGTATTTCATGAAGCCGTTTTCACATCAGCAGTTGTCACAGAAACCCCCATCGGAACCGAAAGACACGGCAGTGCTGATTTTGACCTTTGACCTTTGTGTTGGGTGCCGGCTGTTTTTTCAGAGTGGACTGCTCTCTTCCTTCAGTCTGTCTATGACCGATCTCTCCCAGTCTTGTGAAAACCTCTCCGCCGTGATGCTGTACAACCCGGGGTGAGTGTGTAGTGTGTAGTGTGTGTGTTGCCTTATCCCAAATCAGTCCTTAGGTCTGACTATGTATTTATGGAGAATGTCATAAGTCTAAGCAGCATGTTGAAATGGCTACATGGACCATGCTCCGTTCGGTACATGGGGTGTAGTGCTCTGGGCCTGGTTTGGGCTCTGGGGCCTGGTTTGGGCTCTGGGGCCTGGTTTGGGCTCTGGGGCCTGGTTTGGGCTCTGGGGCCTGGTTTGGGCTCTGGGGCCTGGTTTGGGCTCTGGGGCCTGGTTTGGGCTCGGGCCTGGTTTGGGTTAAGGCAAAGGTACGCGCCAACGCATGTGTGACCCTCCCCGACTCCCTCTGCCCATTTCCCAGGGTGCCTCGGGAGGCTGCGAGATCCCCCCCCCCCCTGCTTTCAGTCCATCGCCTGTGTTGCTGCGAACCCATGCGACCCCTGACATAAGTGGCTTGGATTGGTTGTAACAACAACAACAACATTAAAGCAGAATTGCAGTTTTATTGTGCCCAGGCTATGGCAAGCGTGCTGCGATTCAAGAAAATAACACTAGAGCTAGCAATTCTGCTTGTCACAATTTAAATTTCTTTATAAATCCCTTTTTAAATCAGCAGGTGTGGCAAAGTGCTTTTACAAAACACCCAGCCTGAAACCGCAAGAAGCAAGCAACAACAGTATTGAAGCTCAAATGCCAAATTACTCCAACTTTATGGCTCTCATTGATTCAATTACTAACTCCCAGAGTCTGTTATGTCCGACCAAGTCTTTTTGCTCGAGCAACAACTTGGTTACTTTACAGCACCCCCCGGTGGGCTGGAACACATACTGCTGTGTTTCAGTTCTGTAAAATAAAACAATATTCCATATCTTTGCAACCCTGTTCTTTGGCTGTTGCTACAGCCCCAATCTAGCCCAGCTAATTCAAATAGTTTAGGGATTGATGAGCTAATTCGTGTCCAATCTAACTAATCTGGCTCTCAAGGAACCGGGTTGGAGGGCCATGTCATGGCTCCACCTCGTTAATAAACCCTGAATGACGTGCAGGATACTTACTAAGTAGATAGTCACACACACGTCGGAGACAATAGAAGCGGCTCCGGGGCAACCGTGGATATTCCCAGAAGTTTCCTAGAAAACCTTTATGGCAGAGATGCGTTGTTTTCACTCATTTGTGTGATTATTTCTCCTGACCGAGTCTAATTTTGCTCTGAACCCCTCCCCTTGGCAGTCTCCTCACCGAAACGGGGCCCGTCTATCTCAGGTAGACCCGACCAGAGTTTTCCATGTTCACCGCTTTGTTTTAACGTGCTTGTGAAATGCATCCCCAGCGTGTTTTGTTTTTGTCAGTCCATCTCCGTTTCCACACGAGTCGTTGTTGCTTCTTTTTTTTCTTTTTCCCTTCTCGTTTCGCACGTCACCTCTAAGGCCTCGATGCTTTTGCCATCCATGTGAAGCCCATCATTTCATGTGCCCTGCCACCGCCGCTGTGTCTGTAGTAATGGTCTCTGCGCGTTTGCCATCTGAGTATGTGTCTTCCCGGTCTCAATGCCGCCGTTTTTCTAAGCCCCTTCTATAATTTTGGTACACACGCTCAGGTTGGAGTTTGAGAGGCAGCAGCGGGAAGAGCTGGAAAAGCTGGAGCATAAAAGGTGCGAGTTAAACCTCAGACAACGTATGTTTGCCAAACAATCTGTCATGCACGAAAGCGGATTTAAACTAAGCTGATTCGTGTTCGTTGGATATGTGTTACCGTTACTGTTCATTTTAAACCCTCCTCCAAAAATTTGCTGCGTGGCTTTCATTGTGTGTTTGTCGGGCTGGGTTGCAGGAGGCTGATTAAGGAGATTGAGGAGAAGCAGAAGTGCGAGAAGGCGGAACTGGAGCGCCTTCAGCAGGAAGTGGAGTCCCAGCGCAAGGAGTCGGAGGAGGTGCAGCAGCGCATCCGCCGCCAGGAAGAGACCCTCCGCTGCCGCAGCCAGGACATCGAGAGCCGCCTGTGCGACCTCCTGGCCGAGAAGAAGCGCTTCAAGGAGGAGCGCCACCGCGACACCCTGGAGCTGGAGCTGCAGAAGCGGCGGAAGCAGCAGGAGGAGCATGACGAGGAGCGGGCACGGGACTCTCAGGCCCGTCTGCAGAGCCAGGCGGCGGAGCGCGCTAAACAGGCGGAGATCGTCCGCGAGGTGGAACGGTTGAAGCGCGAGTGCGAGGAGAAGGGGGAGCGGCTGGAGGCGGAGCGGCGCAGGCTGGATGAGCGCGAACACGAACAGCTGCTCCTGGTCGGGCGCCTCGAGGAGCAGCTGAGGGAGCGTCACGAGACTGCTGCCGCCTTGCTGACCCGCGAGGACGCCCGGAGGCTGGACGAGGAGCGCGTCGCCCTGACCGAGATCCGCGAGGCGCTGCTCCGCACTAAGGAGGCGAGCGGGAGGCCCGACAGTGGTGAGACGGGCGAGGAGGCCGGGCTTGCGGCCCAGGCCCGCTACATGGACTTCAAGGCAGCGCAGGTGGAGGACCTGGGCCGGTTGGAGCAGGAGCTCCTGCAGCAAAAAGAGTGCCTTGAGAAGGAGGTGACATCAGAGCGTGCTGCCTTAGGGCACGTGGAGCGTCAGCTGCGGGAGACCCAAGACAAAGGGGCGCAGGGCGCCTCGGTGCTATCTCATGGGGATCAGCACACGCAGGCTGAGCAGCGCCTCCTATATAAGGAGCGGCAGCTAGCCAGCCTCAGCGACAGCCTCCTGCCCATAGTGGGCGAGGAGAGGCAGAGGGCGGAGGAGCTCCTGAGGCTCGGACATTCGTCTGACGCTGGCCGAGGGTTGCATGTGCCGCTAGGACTAGACAACACCCTGTACCAAGTCGAGAAAGAGCTCGAGGAGAAGGAGGAGCGCCTGACCCGTCACCACGCCAGCGCCAACGAGCTCCAGCAGCTGCAGGAGACGTACGAGTTTGCGGCGAACGTGGCGCGCCAGGAGGAGAAGGTGCGGCGCAAGGAGAAGGAGATCCTGGAGTCGCAGGAGAAGCAGCAGCGCGAGGCCCTGGAGTGGGCGGTGGCGCGCCTGGAGAGAAGGCATTCGGCGCTGAAGCCGCGCGCCTCCCTGGTGCCCACATGCGAGGACGCCGCCCCCGAGGCCTCTACCCCTCGGCCGGTGAGGGCCGGGCAGGAGCTGGACCGGGAGAGGTGAGTCGTTGTCGGGCGCTGTTGCTAGCCGTGGGCCTGGTGAACTGGTAAGACCGTCATACATGATGAATGGCTGATGATTGCGGTTAAATGCGTGTAGCACATCTATGACGGGACCGTAACTGTATGGATGGTCCTGTGGGATTGATAATCCTTCTGTCCGTGGTCCCTCACTCGTCTGGCAACGCTCTGACCACCGTCTTCGGTAATGATATTGTACTGATGGTGAGATGAACCTCTGACTGGTGGGAATGTGAAACGCATATGCATCCATCCAGCCTGCTCGGCTGAACGTAACGTAACGTTCAAACGGAAAAGGGCCGATGGCGATTTGTCACCGTAGTGGAAATGGACATGGACCCTACTGCGTGTCTTTCTCCACAGAGTGCAGCGGGAGATCCAGAAGCTGAAGCAGAGGATCGACGAGAACGAGAGCAGTGTTAGGAGTCACTCGACGAGCGCCGATGACAAGACCGCCATCAACTCTCCCGTCAGCCCAATCCAGAGTCTCCCCCCGGGGCTTCCTATCGCAGATGAGAGGTCACTATGGAAATGCCTCAGTATTCACGGAGGCAAACGACAACTGCTGGAAAATGTGTTGTTCGACCAGTAATTAAATATCTCGCAGTAATTCTTTATATAACTTTTGCTACTGTTGATGACCCCTGATGATAATGACCATCGGTAGGTTTGTGAGACTGATGGTTCTTGTTCAACTACAGGATAAATGCCTACATTGAGGAGGAGGTACAAAGAAGATTACAGAAGCTGAATCTCCTTAATGGTGACAAAAGTGTTGAGCTCTCCCTATCGTCTGATTCTCTGCCGGTAAGCATCAGTGATGCATTGAAAGGGTTTATTGGTTGTGCTCATTGGAAATATGCACTATTTACATCGTGATTTCTCTCAATTGATTACGGATGTTCAAACTAGTAAGAAAAATAGATGACTGCATAATAAGGATTTGTAAATGGTCCCTCTAAAAAATACAATTTTAATCCGGCAGGAGGACGAAGACGTTAGTGAATCTAGCTCTGTTAGATTTACTGAGGAGGTGAGCGAGGTTCTTGACACAGTAAACGGGATGGATTATAATTTGCATGTGTTTGCTTTCATTTATTTTTTAGGGTATGAAACCCAATTAGTTGGGGTATGTTTCCAATCCATCCCTAAGTAATATGGTTTTGGATGATATTTTCCTGGTTGGCTTTTCTTTAACGCAATATGAGTTAAATTGTGAATTTATAATACAATGCTAAAAAATAATTAAGGGAACACGTTTTCATTACAGTATGACACCAAATCAATTAAACTTCAGTGATACATAAAGGGGAAACATCAGCGACTGGAGAGGCAACAGCAAGACAACCCCCAAAAAGGGAATGGTTTGCAAGGGAGTCTAGCTCCTTCGGGATGGCACATCCATGTGTTCCATTGCCAGAAGGTTGGCTGTTTTTCCCAGTACAGTCTCATGGAGGAGAAACCAGGAGATGTGTCGTTACACAAGGAGAGCTGGACAGGGCTGTATAAGGGCATCAACTCATCAGCAGGACCAGTATCTGCTCCTTCAAGCGGGGAGGAACAGGAGGAGCACTGCCAGAGGCCTACACAATGACCTCCAGCAGCTACTGGTGCGCATGTTTCTGAAACAGACTCCATGAGGGTGGCATGAGGGTGGCATGAGGGGCCCTACGTCCTCTAGTGGGACCTGTGCCCTCAGCCCAGCACTGTGCAGCTCCATTGGCATTTGCCAGAGAACCCCAGAATTGGCACCCTGGTCTCTTTACAGATGAGAGGAGGGTCACTCTGAGCACATGTGACCGACGTGAAAGAGACTGGAGACGCTGTGGTGAAGGTTGTGCTGCCTGCAACATCATCCAGCATGACCGGTTTGGTGGTGGGTCGTTGATGGTCTGGGGAGAAGTATCCTTGGAGGGTCGCGCAGACCTCCACATGCTAGCCAACGGTACCCTGGCTGCTGATCGGTACCGGGATGAAGTCCTCAGACCCGTCGTCAGACCTCACGCTGGTGCCGTGGCCCCTGGGTTCATTCAATTGTTTACCTAGATTTTCGGTGTTAATTTGCCCTCAATCGGTTGGTGAATTTTGTTTTCACTGACCGTTATTACGCTATTTTGTTCTCAGCAAATTACACAATGTACTGTAAAGAGTTTGATCTTTAAAATATGTCATTATTTGAGACCCAATGTGTGCTTTTAAGTGTTCCCTTAATTTTTTTGAAGCGGTGTATTAAAATCCATTCATTTGGTTGGATTGAATCTTGTTTGAGATTAAGGGAACTGTTTGACTGCTTGAACAGTTGATAATCTACATCAGCATAGGTGATTTATAACTGGAGTCACAATGCGTTGTAATTTCAGGGTGTTTCGGGTTATTACTAACTAGCATGGTCTTCTTACAGGATGTGGACAAGCTGCCGAACCGGGTTAACCCCAGGAAACTGAAATATGAGGTAAAACATTAAGTGCTCTTCAACAACGACTAATCAAACATTTGTAACCAATCAGTTTAATTGATATTGTGAAGGATGTTCACCAATTACAACACCAGCCGGCCCAACAAACGCTACCCCTTATGAAACCCTTGTCAAATAATTGAGGCCAAAATTTTTCACTGCAGGTACCTTATCCAGTACTATTTTAAAATGTATGTTTTTATAATAAATGTATTACTCTCTAAGCAATCTCAAGGACTCTAAGGAAATTAACATTACTGCATTGGCTATGAATGAACATCAGCCATTGACATAGCAGGTCTACCTAAGAGAACAAGATGAAGACAATTGTCAAATCAAAGTAGACTTGATTATTTGTTTAATGCACATAAGCAAGACAACGGTTGAATGGAAGTCAATGGTGTATAATTTTTAATTCGTATTCATGAACTTTTAATTCACTTTGAATCTTGATCAAGCTTGTGTGTTTTTATTTAGGATAATTTGATTTTTGTATTTGGTGGAGGAACTTAATTGAATGGGGTGAGCACTAATTCCTCAATTACTATCATACAAAGACCCTTGACGTCTTTTTTTTTTTTTAAGTCATAGTCATGGAATCTTGTCCACACAGAAGGACTCTATGGTCTGGATGTGGCATAGCGTTCTGTATGTACCCAGAGATGACGCAAGAACTCACCTCAACGTGGCACAAACAAGTTCAGGAGAGCACGAAGGCAAAGACCAATCCGAGTCAGATGAAATGGGCGAACCCGAAAGAGAAACCACTGTCTGGGCAGAAAGGAAGATTATTTCTTACAAAGAAGGTGTAAAGGCAAAATGTTGTGAGGTGGGATTGAAGTTGCAACTGGGACAGGTTGCCCATGCTGAACGCTTGAGCAATGCTTCGGATATCAGGATGTCTACATCCACCATGACTGGTGAGGATAAACGTGGCAACAACCAATTTAGCCCTGATCGAGGAGCAAACACTTTTATTAGCTGCATTGTAGATAAGGCCAAACCTCTATTTTATATGCAAACTTCAGAATCCAATACCAAAAGCCCACTGTTTGGTAAACTCTTACAGTTTGACTCTGCAGGTGGAACCAAAGACCAAGTTCAAACATGCAAGAAGAGTAATGACCCAACAGTGATTGATTCTGAGGTCCACAATTTCACAATGGGCTTGATGAAAAAAATCACCAGCAACTTTGGACACGACCAGATATCTAAAGCGTCTGTAAACGGGAAAGTGCAAAATAATCGAATAACTTCTGAACACGATCGACTAACCAATGAACTTGGAGCCACACAGAATTTTGTCTCTAGTTATTTGTCAGGCAAGCTATCTGGAGTTTACAACAGTGCTGGACAATACTTGCAGAGTACACAGGATATCATTTGTCAGGATAGAGGTGGAGAGACCAGTACATGCTTCCAATACATGACCATAGTTCAGCAAAAGCAGCTTGAAACTTCACCCAAGTCCAAACCAAGGCAGAATCAGGATAATTTTGTGAATTTGATTGACAATTTCCCTTTCACAGTTCCGGAGAAAGTTAAGGTGTCTGCATTTCCAGGCATTGCAGAAGGTTCTCTGAGCACATGCGATGATGACAAGCCTTTAGTTCATTGTCAGGGGCTGGTGCAGTTTCCCAAATGCCTTTTGACATTACAGTCTCTTCCTCATCAGACGATGCTATCTCGTTTGTATGCTGTGATGCCAGAAATCACTGCCTCTTGCCACCAGGTTTTGGCGATCTACTGGCTGAGTGTTGCTAGTTGGAAACAGCCCACACCTCAACCTAGTTGCGTACTGTTAACTGGGACTGACCTGTATGCAGTCTCGGCTGGTTCAGGTGGCCACCAGGGGTTGGCAGTTTTTCACCACTTCAGTCTCTTGGACGTCAAGGAGATCCAAGTGGGCTTTGCCGGGCAGCATGTACGGCTACTGGAGTCCACTGGAGATGCCATGTTGGTCATATTCACCCAATGTAAAGAGCTTACCCAGAAGCTTTGTCGTAACCTGCTGAGGATTATAGCCCCAACAGTGGTTCAAGAAGGTGCAGAGGCCCACCCGTTTCTCCAAGGAGACCTCTCAAGCTATTCTCTGGACTGGAGTTTCCACGTTCCAGACCTTGTTCTGGACAGCGGCCTCCGTGTCACCTCGCGTTTCAAGAGGAACCTAGCTGACCTGCTTTACATCATTCACGGCAACTTAGAAATGACGAACAGGCCGCCTTTGGCTGACATTCACCTTCTCCTTTATACTTGCGTCAGGGTGGAAAATGACTGCACCTCAAACCAGGGAAGTCGTTGCCAGTTCCTTCTTACCGACACCCACATGAGCTTGGTGCAAGAGGCTGCAGTGTTCCACCCAGTACCTCAAGGGTCAGCTATGATTCCCCCCAAACCCCGGTTCCAGGTTGTGGAGCTGCGAAGACGCTCAGACATCCGATGTGTGTTCATGAGACAAAGCGAAAGACACAAGATGCTTGACATCCTCTTCTCTACGATTGAGCAGAATGAAAGGAAGAGCCAGGCCAGAAAAGGCCTAGCCAATGGTCCTGTCACTTCAGATCGCAAGACCCCGACTGTTTGGAAATTAACTTTCAGCTGCAGCTCAGACGCAACAACCCTTGTCGATCATCTGTCAACCTGATTAAAATTACCTGATTGTGTGTAAAGGTCATAAATGGAAGAGGTTGAACTCAAGTATAGCAAGTATAGCACTTGACCAAGATATTTGTAATGAGTTAGCTAGCTATATTGAGTTTTATCAGCTGTAGTTTTGACTGTGAGGATCCGCTAGCTATAATGATGTAGTTTTGGTTTTGCAAGAGGTTATTAGATGAACATATTTAAATTTTATGATTGACCAATACATTGTAAAGATAATGTTCCAACAGCTGCATTTGATTTTGAAGCATTTTTAAGTTTTATTATAATGGTTCTTTTGTTTCCCAAACAGTTACCCACTGCTATTGTATGCCTTAATTAAATGGTATTTAATACTCAAACTTGTTTTATATTGATGTAGTTATTTCCCAGTCACTGGCAGCTCCTATTACACAGAGTTGGGTGCACTTTGTTTAATCCGCTTTACTGTCCCTTTTGTGATCTTACATTACTGCTTACATCCGTTATTTATGAAAGACTGTAGAATACTCCTCTGCAAAATGTTAGTGTGCATGTTTATGATATTTTTTTAGAATTATGAGTTATCTTTGATATGCTGACATATTATTAATGAACTAATGTTTAGTGTAACCTCATGTTGTATTATTTTCTTTTTCTGTGCATATACTGTTTACATGACATTGACTACAATACATTCTGAAATAATCTAAGTGTACTATTAAAAACAAATCAGAATCGCATTCTCTAATCTCCCTGCACTGAATTTATAACATCCTTATTCATGTTGTTGGACCCGGCATCAATCAGACGTATGTATGTATGTCACAGCAGAGCCATAAATATCATACCAAGAGCGAAATTAAAAAAACATTGTAATATTAATTGATTGAGTGTTTCTGGCAAGTTAAAATCTTTAAGAGTCTCTCACATTATATTGTAGAGGTTTATTGCAAGTGCCAACAGAAAATCTATCTAAACATTTTTTGAAGGATAACCTAAAAGCACAGAAAGGGTGAAAAAAAAGCCTTACATCCTAACATGGAATAAATATACCGTTATAAATTGTGTTCCTGGGTGCCAAGATGTTCTGGTTCTTGTCTGGGCATTTCTTTAATGAAGACCACATCTCCCTCTTGTCATCCATGTCTTCCCCGGCAGCGATTTGTCTCTGTCCCTCTTGGGACCCACTCGGCCTGCATGAAGGACCCGGTTAGAATTAGCATTCCGCGCTATGTTCTCCGTGGGCAAGGGAAAGATGAGCACTTTGAGTTTGAAGTTAAGGTTCGTTTAAACCTTCTAAATAATCTCGTAAGATCTATTCATCTCATGTTTGCCGTCTCTGGTCTTGCATGTGCATTCGGCAGCTATGCAGTGTTTTATACTCTTTATGTTTGAGTATAAATTCTTCCTTTTTCTCTGTGTGCTATTGTAGAAAATGTACGATCATATTTTTTGTCTCTCTTCAGATCACAGTAATGGATGAAACGTGGACCGTTTTCAGGAGATACAGCCGTTTTCGAGAAATGCACAAAACCCTCAAGATAAAATATCCAGAAGTAAGAGACTTTCATGAGCTTGGCTCACATCCTCCCATATTGTAAATAATAGTCACATAATTGTCTTGATCTTAATGTTCTTCTCTACCAGCTTGCAGGTTTAGAATTCCCTCCCAAAAAACTCTTCGGAAACCGGGATGAGAGAATGGTGGCCGAACGACAGAGTCACTTAGAGGTGGGTGACATGATCACTAATGCGTCTTTAAAGGGGTAATTCCTATTTCGGGATTCACTGAAGCCCTCTAATCGGCAGGAGTCCTTGTGGGCCTGTAGGTACAAATTGTAGAGGTGATAGTTGCTGTGTTCTTAACCGCATGTGGACCGCAGATGGCGCTGTGGTAATGGCAACATAAGTTGATATAAATAAACAGGTATGATGTTTCATGGTTAGTGGACTAAGTAGATTAATGATTCCTTTTGCTTTATCATGCTATTTCTGCCAACACTGTTATAGTTATTACCAATTCCTAGATGAACCAAGTAGCAGTGACTGGTGTAGTGACATTGCAGGACAGGTGTAGTCACATTGCAGGACAGGTGTAGTCACATTGCAGGACAGGTGTAGTCACATTGCAGGACAGGTGTAGTCACATTGCAGGACAGGTGTAGTCACATTGCAGGATAGGTGTAGTCACATTGCAGGACAGGTGTAGTCACATTGCAGGACAGGTGTAGTCACATTGCAGGACAGGTGTAGTCACATTGCAGGACAGGTGTAGTCACATTGCAGGACAGGTGTAGTCACATTGCAGGACAGGCAAATGGAGCAAGTAGAACCACATACGTGCCTTGGTTCTTTTGATTGATGAGTGTCTAACCTTTAAACATCACATTGAGAGGCTTTTGAGAAAGCTCAGGCTAAAGTTTTTATTTTCAAAAATCGCAAGGAAGATGGAGATATTGTGTATGTACATGCCACTGAGACGTCACAAGGTAAGATACATACTGTGTATCATAGTGCAGTAAAACTTAGTAACAAACAGCAAATATCTCACTCAGCACTGCACCCTATATTTGAGAATGGGTTGGCCTTTAGGTCGGCGAAGATTGACTCACTTATACATTTTTATTTATTAAAGGGTTTTGGGACAGCTCCCTTTCCAGTAATATAAATACATTGTTCAGTACAGCCTGCCCTGGCAAAAATGTGTTCTTCCGAGTGTACCACAGGCACGTACAGAGTCAGGGAAGAAAGCTTTTCAGTTTTCAGCCACATCATCATGGAACAAGCTGCAGAACGTATTTAATTGTATTTAAAGACAGGTTGCAGTCAGTGCTGGAAAATGTATTTGGACTCCATATACAGTGGGGAAAACAAGTATTTGATACACTGAAGATTTTACAGGTTTTCTTATTTACAAAGCATGTAGAGGTCTGTCATTTTTATCATAGGTACACTTCAACTGTGAGAGACGGAATCTAAAACAAAAATCCAGAAAATCACATTGTATGATTTTTAAGTAATTAATTTACATTTTATTGCATGACATTAGTATTTGATACATCAGAAAAGCAGAACTTAATATTTGGTACAGAAACTTTTGTTTGCAATTACAGAGATCGTACGTTTCCTGTTGTTCTTGACCAGGTTTGCACACACTGTAACAGGGATTTTGGCCCACTCCTCCATACAGACCTTCTCCAGATCATCAGGTTTCAGGGTTGTCGCTGGGTAATACGGACTTTCATCTCCCTCCAAAGATTTTCTATTGGGTTCAGGTCTGGAGACTGGCTAGGCCACTCCAGGACCCTGAGATGCTTCTTACGGAGCCACTCCTTAGTTGCCCTGGCTGTGTGTTTCGGGTCATTGTCATGCTGGAAGACCCAGCAACGACCCATCTTCAACGCTCTTACTGAGGGAAGGAGGTTGTTGGCCAAGATCTCACAGGGTACTTCAGACGGGCCTGGACATGCGCTGGCTTGAGCAGGGGGACCTTGCGTGCGCTGCAGGATTTTAATCCATGACGGCGTAGTGTGTTACTAATGGTTTTATTTGAGACTGTGGTCCCAGCTCTCTTCAGGTCATTGACCAGGTCCTGCCATGTAGTTCTGGGCTGAGCCCTCACCTTTCTCATGATCATTGATGCCCCACGAGGTGAGATCTTGCATGGAGCCCCAGACTGAGGGTGATTGACCGTCATCTTGAACTTCTTCCATTTTCTAATAATTGTGCCAACAGTTGTTGCCTTCTCACCAAGCTGCTTGCCTATTGTCCTGTAGCCCATCCCAGCCTTGTGCTGGTCTACAATTTTAACCCTGATTTCCTTACACAGCTCTCTGGTCTTGGCCATTGTGGAGAGGTTGGAGTCTGTTTGATTGAGTGTGTGGACAGGTGTCTTTTCTACAGGTAACAAGTTGAAACAGGTTTAGTTAATACAGGTAATGAGTGGAGAACAGGAGGGCTTCTTAAAGACAAACTAACAGGTCTGTTAGAGCTGGAATTCTTACTGGTTGGTAGGTGATCGAATACTTATGTCATGCAATAAAATGCAAATGAATTACTTAAAAATCATACAATGTGATTTTCTGGATTTTTGTTTTAGATTCCGTCTCTCACAGTTAAAGTGTACCTATGATAAAATGTTCAGACCTCTACATGCTTTGAAAGTAGGAAAACCTGCAAAATCAGCAGTGTATCAAATACTTGTTCTCCCCACTGTACGTGCTGGCTGGTATTTTTTATAGTATAGAACTATTCCTTTTCAGGGTCCATCCTTGCTTTTCCTTCTGTAAATAAATGTATATTTATTCATGTAAATTCAGGATGTGTGCATATGAAATCCGCTGCCATTTTGGCCAGGTTTCTCTTGCAAAAGAGATGATTATTTCTTGTTAATAACTAACCTTGTTAAATAAAGTTCCCGTACATATATACTCCCTTAATAAACATCCCCGGGGTTTATATTCCTTGTTCTCATCCCTCATTCTTTGCGGTTTGCTCCTCCAGAAATATCTGAAAGATTTCTTCCGGGTGATGATGGCCCCCTCCTTGGGCTTCCCTCTCTGTGCCACTTCAGACTCTGAGGGCGGTCGGCACCTATCCAAGCACACCGTCTGTGAGTTCTCGCCATTCTTCAAGAAGGGCGTCTTTGACTACAGCAGCCACGGAACCGGCTGATGGGATGTGTTGGACGCTGGCCTGTTGGCAAGATCTCTGTTCCGTTTGGACGATTCACGTGGTGATCGTACGTTGCGAGGCCAAAAGAGTCAGTTACGATCCGGTCGTCAGATCGGGACCAGGCTTGGTGGGAGCAGCTTTAGACTCAAAACCAAAGTGCTACGTGCCTTTCCAGATTACTGTCCAGGTGTAACAGCTCTTTAGGTTCGTCGAAGGAACTCTAACTCATTTCATACTAATCCATCTGCTTCTTTACTCTGATTATGTTGCAAGTAGAAAGCAAGTGAAATCTAATAGGTGAAATCATTAATTTATTACAAAATGTGTAGAATACGTGGTTTTACATGTGAAGATTCCAGTGGCATAAAATGGCAGAATGACTCGTAATGTACTATTTACTCTTCTGTTTACCAGACATAAGTGCTGCAGAGAGGCTTTACAAGTAAAAAGAAATATTTAATCTTTGCTAACTTTCAATACCATTTTTGCTATTATGCAATATTATTATGAAGGCATTACTATTTCCTTCCTGGTTGGGGTTAGTCATTATCATAAGGTCACATCTGTAAATAGTTTATAAAGGGTCTATAAATGTGATTTCAGCAATAAGGCAAAATGTCACATGTTGAAAACCAACCTATTCTGTGTTCCTTGGACAGGTTACCAATGCATCACACACAGATGTGAGGAAGTAACTGAGAGTCAACTGGTCAACCTTTGACAATAAAGTATATAAGAATAAACTGTTCAATCATTGAAAATAAGGTTACATGATAATACTAAGGCATTCCTCTAATGCGCATTAAAGTTTTTTTGTTTTGTTTATAATTATATTAGATTGTCATAAGACATACCCTGCCTTTTGTTTCTGCAATAACAATGACTCCTTACCCCTTAATTTAGGGGCTATTACTCCAAAAATATGTCTGCCAAAATATATTTCTGCCAATTAATTGTAGCTAGTCAAGATGATGTCCCAAAGCATTTTATTCAGGTTAAAATATATGTTTCATAATTATGACGATTATAGGGGCAGGTTGGCCCAGTATTGTTTTTCGATACTTTACTGCAACTTGTAAATAAGTTGATGATAGCTCTGGTTTGATGATTTCTGAAAACTGTTGCTAACAGTGTTGCTTTCCATTTTTCAAACTGACTACTAAATTGGGCTTTAGACGACCTCCGATTTGACTGCATGTCTTCCACATTCAACACATAGTTGTTCAGTTTTCTTTCTGACAAATAATGCTAAATAGTGCTAATAATTGTGAGTTGTGAAAGGTAAACCGTTGGGGTCAAATCTACTATGTTTTTGTTCATCTGAAACAGTATCATAAGAAATGGCAAACTTGCTGGTTTACATGTTTACATAAATCTGTCCCTGAAAGTCTAGCTGATATATATATTCCATATCAGTCAATAGTTCAAACACTTCTTCAAAGGTATTTCTTTATTTCTAAAATGTTTCCGCATTGTAGAATAATAGTGACAACATCAAAACTCTGAAATAACATGTGGAAATATGTAGTAACCAAAAAGAACGTGAAGATAATTAAAATACAATTATATTTTAGATTCTTCAAACTAGCGACATTTTGCCTTGATGAAAGCTTTCCACAATATGGAAATTCTCTCACCTAGCTTCACGAAGTAGTCACCTGGAATGCTTTTCATCCCAAACCCTTTGAATTGGGTTGTGGTCGGGTGTTTGTGGATGTCAGGTCGTCTAAAGCAGCACCATCACTCTGCTTGGTCAATTAGTCCTTACACAGCCTTGAGGTGTGTTTTGATAAATAAAATAACAAATGTTAGTCCCACTAAGCTCATACCAAATGGGAGGGCATATCACTGCACAATCTTATCGTAGCCATGCTGGATGAGTGTCAACAGCACAACACCTCCTCCTCCTCCAAGGAGTCACCCATTAGTTCATTCGTTCACCCACTCCACGTCTCACAAATACAACGTAGTTGAGACCACAACTCTCATCTCATGAATTCCACCAATCTAATGTCCATTTATCGTGTTTCCCGTCTAAGCAAGTCTTCTTATACATTAAGTAAAGAAATTCCACAAATATAATGTTAACAAGACAACCTCGTGAAGCTGGTTGAGAGAATGCATGTGTGTGCAACGCTGTCGTCAAGACAAAGGTTGGCTAGTTTGAAGAATCTACAATGCAAAATGTATTTTGATTTGTTTTACACTTTTTGGGTTACTATGTGATATTGTGTGTTATTTCATAGTATTGATGTCTCTTACTCTTACTTGCTTGTGCACTTGTAATTTAAACCATTGTCATTGAATGTCACAAAAGGGATTGTATATTATAGTTGCTATTGATGATTTCAGATTGAAATTATTTAGTTTTAAGTCTCGTCCATTTGATATTTCATAATCTGTAAGAAACATAGGGATGTGAAAGGTCTGTAATATACATTGTTCTTTCAAATTTAATTTCTTTTAACTGGATATATGCACATGTATTCTTTTGCTGGCTAACAGCTCTTTTATGTTGTATTTGTGTCTAATGAAATCACTTGCCTTCAAAACAATTGTACACAAAGGGGCGGGCCTTGGCGGTGCTAAGAGTTCTGCACACCCTGACAGAATTCCCTTGTCTCCAAGTGTGTGTGAGGTCCATTTGTTGGTTGGCAAAACATTATGACCAACGGTCACATTATGCATCATCACACAAACAACCATTATCTGCATCTTGCCGTGGCTATTACAGTAAACATGGTCATAAATGTACAGCAATGAAATGAATAAATTGTAAATCATCTTTACAAAATCATTTCAGTGGAATAGATTTCCTGCAATATATTTACACTTTAACATAGTGTGTATAACATGAATGCAATTTATAAAATTACATGGAAAAACTATGAACTTCATTTTCTCCAGATTTTGTTTGTGTTATAGACTCGTTTGCCATTAATTTACACACAATACCTCATACTGACAAAGCAAAAAAACACTTGTTGATACATCTGAATTAGCTGTGGCACAAGCAATTGCCATTAGAAGTCACGTAGTTAGATGAATGGGGTCCACCTGTGTGCATTTAAGGTATTTCGCATGATTTCAGGGAAAATACACCTCTTTGAGCTACCACATTCAGTAAGTGCACCTTTTAATAAAAATGACATCACACGGGTGAAAGAGGAATAAAAGTGTGTGAAATAAGGTTAATAAAATAAAATGTCCAAGGGACTGAATATCCCCCGGTGCACAATAGAGTTAATTATTAAGAACTGTAGAGATAATGCCCAAACTGAGTCCTGGGTAGAATTTAAAAAGCGGGAAGAGCACTAGACTCTTAAGAGGCACATGGCTACTTTAAAGGAGTTACATTCTTCCAAAGATGAGCTGGGAGATTGCGGTCTATAACAATAGCTTGGGTCCGGATTTGTTCATGAGAAATGCTAAGCTATCACTGAAGGAAAATAATATCCTCAATTGACTGAGAAATAGAATGTATACAATCAATTGTTGAAATAATTAAATGACTGCTGTAGAAACTACATTTTTTGTTACAGACCAAATTCATAATTGATTACAAATGTACTGCCAATAATCTACCCACAATCCAAAAAAAATGTTTTTTTTTTAAATGTTCCAATTTATTGAAAATAAAATAAAATATTACAATTTAAAAAAGGAAATATTTCACGTGATTAAGTATTCAGATCCTTTATTTGGTACATTATAGAATAGCCTTTGGCAGCTTTTTGCCTCGTTATGTCAGCTGAAGGTTTTCGATTGACATTCAGGTCAAGTAGTTTGATTTTGGTCTCATCAGACCTGAAAATTCTTACACAGAATACGTCAGACAGTGTTGTCTTATGCGTTTTCCCCAGTTGTGTTAGACGACTGGCTACTGTACCATAAAGGTCTGATTAATAAAATGCTGCAGAGATGGTTTTCCTTCTGGAAGGTTCTCCCTTCTCGGTTGTGAAACTCTTTTAAACGTTTTATCAATACAAAATTATGGAGCTCGTTGCTTCTGGTAACTTTTCAACGCTTTTAAAATTTGTATATAACCTTCCACAGATCTATGTCTTGACCTAATACTATCTTCAACTCTAATTTAGCACACCTGATTCTAATAATAATTAGCTGAAAGAAAAAATCAGGTTTGTCACAAATGGGGTTGAAGAAAAAACCTATAGGACTGTAGATCTACAGAAAAGGGTTGGGCAGCGCTGATTTTGATTCTACCACACTCCAAGGCTGTCCCCCACACCAACACAGTAGATGCCGGAAATACAACAATATTGTTGGATGCGCACCGATGTCATTTTTGTTTTATTAAAAATGTTAAACAAAGAAGTAAACCAGTTGAAGTGAAGCAGGTTCCGGATAGTTAAATAATTCAACGAAAGATCGGATACATTTGAGGAAATAAAAATTGCAGATGAAAATTATTTGGCTAGAAATCGCTGCTTAAAGTGGGTCTGTTGAGTCGGAAGACTGTTGTGAAGTGCAAAAACGGTAAGGTAAGCATTTTTGGCAAGGTTAGCTAAGTAGCGTCTCTTGACGTTTCCGTTCAAAAAGTGCACTGTTTTTATAATTCTTATGACATGGCACAGGCACAGTAGCATTAAGTAAAATATATGCAAAAACAAAAATAGAAAGATAACATATATGTACATAACAATGTAAACTAGCAGCAATTCCAAAGAGTGTAGAAAAGGGGTAAGGAAAATATGAAATTGAATAGTATAAATATAATACGTGTAATAGTGCCTATGGATGGTACATTTAAAATATACTAATGTACACTGAATTTGCATACAACGTAATCCGAGCATTTGAAGGGATTCATGTGATCCATATGATCATAGACCAGTGTTGCTGGTTAAGTGGGCATCATTGCTGTTTCTCCCTTTATGGATGTGTTGCAGATTGCATGCTTCCGGGGGTCAGGGCTGTGAGAGTTAGACTCCAACTTAGCCTTGTAGTCTTTTCGCATCCCGGATGGCCTTACTTGGGTCATATTTGGACCTCCTCAAAGCCTCCAGGTCCAAGGAACTATGGGCAGAGGAGCGTACACCGAGCATAGCATGGATATTACCATTAACCCAGGGCTTTGGTTGGGGAACGTCCTAACATTTACCCTCGAGAAGACATCATCGATGCACTTGGAGATATATGCTGAGACAGAGTCTGTGTATTCATCAACGTCCCCCTCGGCTGCAAAATGAAACATCTGCCAATCTGTGGTTTCAGAGCAGACCTGGAGGGTGGCGATGGATTCCACAGTTAAACTGCAAAAGAAACCTGTTTGTCCTGTTTTTGATGTTGTCTGTAGGTTGGGAGGAGAAGAGTCTGAATATTATAATACCAGTCTACACCATAACAATCAAAAGTTACTTACAACCAAAACCAACAGTTTGACCATTAAAAGTAATTGCATTCAGCTTAGATTCATCTAACACACTTTACACTAGACCCAAGTCTGCTTTTACGATTTGTATTCTGTTTATTATTAATCCGGTCAGACTGTTTCCTGTAGTCATGTATGGGTCTTGTTTCATCTCCATATTAGAACTGTGAGGACAAGCCCTCCCATTCAATACTGAGCCACAACAAGGGTAACTGTGTCCTGAGTGTGCTAAAGAATCCTGAGATGGCATCCGTGAAGCAGGAGGAGTGCACTGAAACCTTGGCTTCAAATGTTATTCATAATGAAGAGATGATTGGTAATGCAATACATCATGGTAAGTAAGGGTTTAATCAAGTATAAACCATTATGATCTCAATAATGCTGGCAGATTTGAGAGAAACCCGTTTTATCTGTATTCTTTATACACAATGCAGAATATTTTAAACTAGTCTGTATTGTTAAGCCCAGGTATGGTGTTAGTGGTAGTTGTCTTGTTTGTATTTCACTGTTACAGACTCCGGGTTGGTCATTGTAATACATGTACCAAACCTCAGGTGCGCCTGTTGGTACACGGTACCTGTTTTGGTATTCTAACTAATATATTTGATGCCATTCCCACAGCGGAGAGCCCTGAGGTACAGACATTTTGTACACCTGGAAAGCAACCCCAAGAAGACCAGAGACCTCACCACTGCCCTCATTGTACAAAGAGTTTCTTATTCCTATCAAAGCTCAAAAATCACATAACCATACATACTAAAGAGAAACCATACTCTTGTGTTGTCTGTGGGAAGTGCTTTAAAACCTCAAATTATTTAGCAATGCATCAAAAAGAGCACACAGGAGGGAAGTCATTTCACTGTTCTAAGTGTGGGTTGAGATTTTCTGACACGCGTAGCCTAAGAGTTCACCAGAAAATACATATGGTGGAGAAGTCATTTTATTGCACTGAGTGTGGAATGAGATTTTCTTCACCTAGTACACTCAGAAACCACCAAAAACTACACAGTGGTGTGAAACCGTATTCTTGCTTGGACTGTGGAAAGGGCTTTACACAATCGGGGAACCTAATAAGTCATCAGAGAGTGCACACAGGTGCAAAGCCGTTTCACTGTGATGACTGCGGGAAGAGTTTTTCTCAACTTGGAAACCTCAAAACTCACCGGAAAATACATACCGGAGAGAAACCTTTTTATTGCTCTGAATGTGGGACCAGCTTTTCTTTACTTGGTACACTCAGAAACCATCAGAAACTACATACTGGAGAAAAATCGTATTGCTGCTCTGACTGTGGGAAGTGTTTCTCTGTACTTCCAGGCCTTAGAATTCACCAGCAGATACACAGCGGTGTGAGACCGCATTCCTGCTTAGACTGCGGAAAGTGCTTTGCACAATCAAGTAATCTAACGCGTCACCAGAGAGTGCACACAGGAGAGAAGCCATTCTCCTGTTCTGATTGTGGGAAATGCTATACAAACTCAAGTAATTTAGTGCGTCACCAGAAAATGCATCACTGTTCTGACTGAGCTGGTTGTTTTTTTTTCCCTCAACCTAATAACTTCAGCAGGAAATTCAAACGGGAGAAAGAGCCATATTTCTTCTCTAACTGTGGAAAGAGTGTTACACAATCAGGTCATCTGACATGTTACCAGAGTGGGAAAAGTGTCAGGACATCACAACAACAATCGGATCATCACAGTGCATTCATGAGAAAATTGAGTTTTTCTCAATGTTGTGTGCAAAAAAAATCTGTTAGAATTTCACTGTAAAAAGTGCTTTAGATCTTTGCACATTTGGAACTAATTGCTTTCTTGGTGTCCAAAAAATTGTTAAAGTTGTGTGTGTTTGCTGTGTGTGGGATTATTGTAAAACCTATGAAGGGAGAATTAACTGGGTTGGAAAGCCCTGTCTCACAGACTGTACCTATACTTAAGAGATATCGATATTAAAATCTGTCTTATCACCATTTACGGTGATACTCCCGTCACATGAGCTTTGTGACCCCCTCACGTGTTCTTTAAACTCGGGTCAAGTCATGGGGGTTGTTCTGGCCTGCGTTCTCTTAGCCCACCCTAGCATTTGGGGGCTGCTGTATGTGAAAGATGCCCATTTGTACCAATAAAAATGTGGTTTGTGTACAGCGTGTCCAGTATGGAGTGTCCAAGCCCCGACAATCGGACCATCTGGGTTATCAAAGTTTGTGGCAGCGTTCACACTACCCTGTTCTGACCAATCCAGTGGCTGCTCCACCCTTTGGGTGGTTCGAAGTTTATTACAGTGTCAATGGGATTACACGTGTTTCCCCAAAGCCATTGAACTCTAGTATGTGCTTAGAATTTTAAATGCTTGTAGGGGACATGTAATCATCACAGTGTAACGCCAAATCAATTTAACTTCAGCAGTCAGCAAAAGACATCCCACACAAAAAGACATCAACATGTATGCTGTTTTCCATTACTGTGCTATTTCATTGACCTGCCTGCTACTTTGCTGCCAACTGACAGAAAACATATAATTACACGACTCAAACCTATGAAGGACACGTGTGATCATAACAGTAGAACACTAAGTCTATTAAACCTCAGAGATATCAATCTGTCCAGTTAGGAAGCATAGCGATTGTGAATCAATGTCACTTGTTTAGGTGTAAATAACTGCAACAGGTGCAGAGGCAAGAGCAAGACATCCTCGAATGGGATCTAGTTTCCTTTCAAAATATATTAAAAGATCTAAATCTGTACTGTACATTGTGTAATTAGTTGAGAACCAAAAGTCACAATGGTCAATGGCAACCAAAATCAGCAACTGATTGAGGGCTGGATTCATATTCCCACCAAAAATCTAAGTGAACAACTGGAAATCACAAGCAGTTTCCGAATTTCATCACGGCAACTCATAATGTGACTCCATAGAGTATATGACCCCCACGGGCCTGTATGCACTCCCAACATCTTAAATACTTTCGTTTTCAACGTTTTTGGAAAGGAAAAAAAACAATTCAGTGGTTTCCTAATTTCTTCTAGAGCTGTATTTTTAAAAAGGTTTTGAAGTATACTTGAGCTGCAACACTCTTTTTGCCAAGACGTTTTGGGGATGTTGGAATATACAGACACCAACCGGTTTTTCATCCCAGCGTTTTGAAAGAACAGCTGGGGCCTGAAATGTGTCACAGAGTAAAGACGTTATTCTACAGTAGGCATTCGCCAGAAATGATTTTGGCGTACTACCAACAGCACATACTAGCCAGAACATGTCGCAAAATATGACACAACCAACATCAGGGATGTGGGTTCAATTAACCCCGGCGAGCCCAGTACGAAAACATATCATACCTCCTGCAAGTAGCTCTGAATACAAGAACCCTCAATGTAATCAGGAATGCACCGCATACAACAGTTTGTAAGGCATCAAAGTGGTTAACAAACCTCATCGAAAAATGCAATGGAAAGAAGTCAAACTTGACATTTTTATTCAGAAACACATATTTATACAAGTGCATACTTTCTAAACATGAAGATTTTAAAAACACCTCTCACCAACTGTATGGAAACCTACAACTACCGGGTAAACCTCTCTCAGCTCTGGATGTTTGTAAGGGACATAATTTCTTCAGAAATGACCTATTGCTGGCCTCCTGTCTTGGAGATCCCCTGTCAAAGTATTGGGGAACTCCCAGTCCACTCCCAAACCATTGTTAACGGCATACATGTAAATGCAGCTTATTTACGTGTTCTCTTCTACTTGTCTTCGGTTAACGGCTGGGAAATCTTCGCGAGGTCCCCAAACGACACATTTGCCGAGCCTCTTTTAGCTGGTTTTGCCTGCCAAGAGTAAAACAACATTAAACATCTCCATACTTTGTGTTACCAATGAACTTCTACGGTCTGTATGACCAGTCATTGACCATCATTGGTAGGAACTGGATCACAGCCATTAAATATCATCATCAAAATGTCTGTATGACTAGAATTGTTATCGGTAGGAATTAGATCACGGCAAATCAATATCATCGTCAGGATGTCTTGCGTAACTTAAAATCCACTTTTCCCCCTAAACATCTCTTGTTCCTGGGTTGTTTCTGCAGTTAAAGGGGCAATCCACCAGAAGCAACACAAATTATTAAACCTCTCTAGGTTTCATCAGTGGTTATCATTACAATTTCCCTCATATTTGAACTAGTTTGTTGATGAAACCTGGAAATTGTGTGGTAAATTGCTACACGGCTATCTGGGTCTAACATTAAAAAATAGAGGACCAATGTATTTTTAAATGTAAAAAAAACGGTTTGTACACAAACATTCTGAATTCAATATTTGTATACAAATATTCTGAATAAAAACTACGAACATATACTTTAACCCCATAGAAATGTACATACTTCAAAGATTTGGAATATTCCAAAATGATGGCCCTATAACCTCTAAAATAATCATTTTTCTACTAATGTGCAAAATGTTTAATCTGGATCGTTAATCTGGAAGACCAAAACTCCTCTCTATTCCTAGCGAACCCTGCCCAATACATCAGCATTTGTTCATGGAAGCAAAGTCTATATATTACCTCCCAGGCTCCACAGGAGAGGCATTCTGTACATTTAAGGTTTGGGTTTCCTAGCGTTAAACAACCCTTGAAACTTAAACTTCTTATTGTGCTCGCCTCTCTAGATCTTTCCTGGTTAGCAGAGCATGAATTGTTTGCACCATAGATTATTTACTGTGCAACTTTTATTGGAAAATAGTGATGAAATTATGATCTAACAACTATGTACAATCATACATTCTACACCGTACGTTGCTAAAGTTGTTCAAATATGATATTATGGATGTACAGTGGCTATGGCTGCCATAAGTAATAGCACTATGTATTAAATCTTGGGTAAGAAAATGTGTTGGCTGTTCAATAACATGTTATATAATAATAATAAAAAAAAGTCAAATTCACATGGAATACTATTTTAGATGTTTTTTTCCAGACAGCACCAATGTGGCAATGCAAGTGGTATGAAGGATTTCACAAGAAATTCTACAAAAATATATTTCCGCAAAACATGGTAGAAGGGTTTCAGATTACACACCTGTGAATCATGAGGTTTCCAACCAATCATGTAGAGGATTTGAAAAGTTGCAGGTACTGACCCATCCTCACTGCCGTACATCTCTGAGGGAAATTAATCACATTTTAGAAAAGCGGTTCCCCAACCTGGCCCGGGGAAGCAGGGGGTTCTGATGGAATGGGACCCAGCCTAACACATTTGAAACCACTGCCCATCAAGAGTTGAATCAGGGGTGGTTTCTACTGGGCTGAAACAAAATGCTGCAGGCCCAATAGTTCTCCATAAACAGATTTCAGTGATCACTAAACTGAAAGTTTGATTCAGTGCTGCTAGAATCAGATAAGAGACTTTTTCAGTGCTCACCAATAAATCTTACTTTAATAAGAACTTAAATCATAGTCATTTTTGCAGGTTTTATAATGACCAATTCCATATTATCATTATTGTTTACCGTATCTATTGTTTATCTATATTTTATTTTTATCTGATAGTTCTTTTATTTATTTAATATGTATATTTTATTATAAATTTTTTCATCCACTTTGAGACTATTCCTCTTTATACAAATTGCTTAACAAATGCAAGTTTAATGCAAAGTGTTATTGCGATTATATGGCCATCCTTATGGGGTTCACATACATTCACCACTGCATAAGTTAGTTGGGCATAATTAATTTAAATTGCTTGGTGACCATTTCTAACAGGTCACCATGTTGGTCACCATGTTGCTCACCTTGGTAGATGGCAGCTGCAGCTAAAATGGTGTCTCTGTGCAGCATGGTCTTTCTGTTCCAAGCACAGTTGCTCTCCCCCATACCTGGAGGGTCAAAAGAAAGAGAAAAACCAAAATGTTTGCTTGTTTACACATCAGACCTCATTTCCCCCTTAATTTAATCGCTTAGCATCATGCAGTATTTTTTCAGTCAACACGCTAATATACAGCTCTGGGAGAAATAAGAGACTACTGCACTTTTTTTCTTTCCTTTCCAAATATTTTGATTCTGGACATTTTGAGTTAGGAGTAGAAGGGTTCAATTTGCTGTGGTCTCATAAATTGAACACATCTGAAAAAAGTTCATTTTCAACATTTTTGGAAAGAAAAGAAAAAGGTTGGTGGTCTCCTAATTTTTTCTAGAGCTGCATTTTTATAAAGGTATTGAAGTATTCTTGAGCTGCAACACTCTTTTTGTCAAGACAGTTTTGGGGATGTTGGAATATACAGACACCAACCGGTTTTTCATCCCAGCGTTTTGAAAGAACAGCTGGGGCCTGAAATGTGTCACAGAGTAAAGACGTTATTCTACAGTAGGCATTCGCCCAGAAATGATTTTGGCGTACTACCAACAGCACATACTAGCCAGAACATGTTGCAAAATACGACACAACCAACATCAGGGATGTGGGTTCAATTAACCCCGGCGAGCCCAGTACGAAAACATATCATCCCTCCTGCAAGTAGCTCTGGATACAAGAACCCTTAATGTAATCAGGAATGCACCGCATACAACAGGCTTACCTTGCAGGTCGGTCATGACCTCAAGAATCCCAGGATAGTGAACCGGAATATCGTCAATGTCCTACAGTGGGAAGGGGACACACACAACGTCAGTTGTAGTGGTCGTACGGTGGAGTCACTGCAGGCCGGGACGCCTGGGCCTCACCACTGTCAGCATGTTGAAGCCCGCCCGGCCCAGCAGGTTGCCCAGGTCGGTGACGGCCGTGTAGGGGGACACGTGGGGGGAGAGCCCCCCTTCCCGCTCCAGCTCGGCCAGCTGCAGGGAGCAGCGCAGCTCGTACAGGGTCTCCCCGC
This sequence comes from Novumbra hubbsi, assembly GCA_016801125.1. Classification (NCBI taxonomy): domain Eukaryota; kingdom Metazoa; phylum Chordata; class Actinopteri; order Esociformes; family Umbridae; genus Novumbra; species Novumbra hubbsi. The sequence continues at coordinate 22,475 of JACXGK010001428.1, read as the reverse complement.
CGACCATCGCCCCAATGAACACGCCGTCCGGCTTCAGGACCTGGTTGATCTACGGAGGGGGGGGGGGTTAGAGGTATCGGGAGGACAGAGTGGAAAACACCAGCGGACTGGGATCGTTTACGTTCAGCATTACTCTGCGGAGAAATCCACGGCTATGAAGTGAAGTCGTTCATCTGGGTGCGGTGTTGCTCCGTTGCTAGCGCATGCAACTAAGTTTTGGAGTTCCAATCGCAATTCCGAAGTATGCGATTCCCAATACGCGCGGTTAAGCAGGTGTGTAGGGAATGGTCACGAACGCAAAGAAAATAATGAGTATAAGGGTGATAATTACCTGTCTCAAAGCCCCAGGAAGATCATTGATCCAGTGAAGGCTGAATGGGTGAAGGCGTTTATTATTTAATTGCGAGTCGCAAGCAAGCCATGAGGTTTGACTGGGAGGGAGGTCAATGAATGCTGTTTCACATGTATTATCAACAGGGCCTGATCACCTCAAACTGCTGACCACCAGATCAAATGTGTTTTCTTTAAATGGCAGGAACTCCTCATCAGCCATGACACAGTAGGTAGGGATCTCACTTTCCCTTGTGTTCATCTGAAGAGCAAAAGGGGACATCCATTAAATTCATCCATCAAATTCTCCCATACCATTCCACTATAAATGTTATTAAACGTTTAATATCACCAGACGTCTCTGTTAAAACCATTTGAGCTATGACATTTTGGAAAAACCCACCAAAGACTTTTCAGAGATGTCCGTTAGGAAGAGGCGCTCAACTACTTCCTACAAAATAAAAACAATGCAATATATTTTAAGTCATTTAACAATACTGTAGGTTAATACTTACCACATTCAACCTTAAGGTAAATATGGTTACCTTGTGTAAATGTTCGGCAATGTGACTTTTCCCACAGCCAATGTCTAACGCCAAAGGAAATGTTCTGTGGAAAAAAAGTTCTGTAAGTCAGCGAAAGACATCCCACTCTAAAAGACATCAACATTTAGGCTATGTTGCAGTACCTTGCAATGTCATAGACCCTGTCTGCCACTCTGCTGCCAACCTGTAAATTAATATCCATTGTATTATTGCAAAATAGTTATAATACAGTTTTAAAAAATGAAGGGAACATGCCATTGTCACAGTATAAAACTAAGTCAATTGAACTTCAGGGATATCAATATGTCCAGTTATGAAGCATAGGCGATTGTGAACCAATGTCACCTGTTTAGGTGCAAATGAAAATAACAACAGGTGCATTAGAGAGACAACAGCAAGACAACCCCAAAAAAAGAATGGTTTTGCAGGTGGTGGTCACAGACAATTGCTCTCTCCTTATCCTTCCTGACCGATTCTTTCCTAGTTTTGCTGGTTTCCTTGTCACAACTGGTAGCATGAGACGGAACCTGCAGCGTATTCAGGTACTCCATCCTTATGTGACGTCGTAAGGTTTGCTGTGTCTGCAATACAGACTCAAAGCAATGGAGGAGATACCAGGAGACAGGCCATGCAGGACAGCAGGACATGTATATGCTTCATTGTGCAACGAGGAACAGGAGGAACCTGGCCAGAGACATACAAAATGACTTTCAACAGGCTACTGGGTACAAATGTGACAAAAGTGATGAAATGCTCAGACCCATCGTCAGACCATACGCTGGTGCAGTGGGAACTGGATTCCTCCTGGTGCAGGACAATACCTGGCCTCATGTGGCCAGAGTGTTTAGGCAGTTCCTAGATGATGAACACATTGATGCCATTGACTGGCCCTCATGTTCCCCAGACCTGAATCCAACTGAGAACCTCTGGGACGTTATGCATTGGTGCATCTGTCACAGCCAAGTAGCACCATAGATTGTCCAGGAGCTCACTGATGCCCTGGTCCAGGTCTGGAAGGAGATCCCTCAGAACAACATCCGCCTTCTCATCAATAGCAAGCCCAGACATTGTGGAGAGTCCATACAGGCACGTGGGGGCCATACACATTACTGAGTTACATATTAAGGTGAAGTGATGAAATTCATGCAATCGAAACACCCTGTGATTTCAATTGTTTACTTAGATTTTCAGTGTAAATTTTAATCCAGCCCTCAATCGTTTGGTGATTTTGTTTTCAATTGACCGTTTGTACGTCAATTTATTCACAACAAATTAAACAATGCACACTAAAGATTTTGATTATTAATATACGTCGTTTATCGTGACCCGATGTGTGATTTAAGTGTTCCCCTAATTTTTTTTAGCAGTGCATGTGCATAACATTTATAGAGTGGGGCAAGATAAAATCCAATACCTCGTCTCTCAGATAGTCGTATTTGTCAGTGTCTTGTTGTGATGCAGCCCATTTCTTCTGTCTTCTCTTCATAGACCTGTCAAATACATTCATTGTACCTGCAGCCTTGCCTGACGACTGCCTTTGAAATTCGGACCATTGAGAACATCGAATTTTCTGTGGAAATCTTGAACTAGCTGTCATTATATTTCTGCGTGAATGAACTGCATAGTGTTGTTCAGTGGCAAGAACTCTATCGGTGCCTATTTTAAAAACTCTAGCGCAGACAAAACTAACATTGAGAAAACGACTTACTACTGAATTGTTCATTTTGACAACTTCGTTGCCAAATTACGCTCTAATAAATGTCAAACCATAACAAATCCGTCTAAGCAACCTTGCTCTTCCTGCCTGGTCGTCCACATTGAATGACCTAGACACAGTTTAACAAATCAAAAGTATGGAACTGGATTCTTCAGTTTGCAAAACATGGCACCGGGTTTCCGTACGTGAACGAAATAGTTTTTGTTCCCGTATTGTAAAAAGCCAACTTAAGATTTGCTAACTTCATTTAAGCATACAGTTATATATTTATATTGGTTGGTGTACTGGATTTTTGTACAATTTCAAAACAGTTTAATATTGACTGAAATGTAGTTTCTTATTAGAGAACAATGAACGGCTTGGCTTGCCGTATGCGAAAAAGGCAGAAGATGATTAAAGTTCACGAAAGTGGTGCATGCTGGGAGAACACGTGGATCATTTTACTGAAGCTGTTGTTTTGGTTAGTCTCAATTTCACTAAAAACGTATTTTGTGATTCATCTTCTTCATTCTTCATCTCTGCTAAATATGTATTATAATAATTTGAGCTTTGTGCTCTGTACTAACTTCCGATCCTGGATTTGCTTCAAATGTTATTTTGCAAAATGCTTAACTCGAGTGTCTAGATAGTTAGCTTGCTTGTTAGCTGAAATGCATTAGGTGTAACTAGCTGGATATAATAATATGGAATTGTAATAATAGTATCCACACATTTTCCAATGTTTTGCTTGGTAGAGCTAAAGTGATAGAGACTTGGTCAGAGTAGGAATTAATGTCATGCAGATATGAGATATTGTCTTTTATGGTTATTAATGTTACTGATGTGCAACCTTTGAGAACCTTTGCGTTCCAGAAGCAGATATTGCAGCAGTGGGCTCCATTAGGATCTGATCTGCAGTGTTTAAAGAACAATGTTAGTAGATAGTAGTTGATCTGTCGGTGTGACAAGATCCATAGTCTTACAAGAATTGCCTACATATAAGCAGACAAGAAGATTGGAAAACAAACAGACTGGATGACAGCAAAGTCTTTTTAAATCATTGTTCAACGTTTACTTTAGTTTTTAAAACAAAACTGTATGTAATTAGCTTTTACACTTCGCAGATACTCCACCAACGACTTTGCCGTCATCATGGCTTCCAAAAAGGGCCAAAGTGGTGATGAACGCTTTCAAAAGCTGAAAAAGGACCCGCGCTTCTGGGAAATGCCTGAGAGAGAGCGCAAGGTCAAGATCGACAAGCGCTTCCAGGCAATGTTCCACGAGGATCGGTTCAAGCTCAAGTACACCGTCGACAAACGAGGTCGACCCATCAACCACACCTCTTCTGAGGACCTGAGGCGTTTCTACAATCTCTCCGACTCGGAGGAGGAAAAGAAGGATGGGAGCAATAAACAGGAGGGAAAGAAGGAAAAGAAGACAAAAGCTAAGTCGGGCCCTAGGAAGGAGGTGAAAAAGGTCTCAGTAGATCCTGAAACGACCAAAGGTGAAGGTTCCAAGCCCACGAAGTGCGGACCCAAAGAAGACCTTGTCAGAGAAGTGCGAGTGGGTGAAGAGGGTAAGTAGAAGAGATTACCTTATTGGTTGATCCATAACGCTCCTTAATCATAAGGGCCCCCACAAAAGCAAAAGTATTAACAAGTGGGCGATGAGTTGTAATGAAGCTTTTAAAGGATGATTGTTTTCTTTTGACTTCCTTACTTGGTGTTTGAAAAGCTGCAAACACCAACATCTTCATCTATTTTCATTGGATCCGTGCATCTGATCGAAGGTTTTTTGCCAGCATCAGTTCATGGCTGTTTTTACAGGAGACAAAAAGGAGGATGATGTAGAGCGACAGGCCAAAAGGGATGTAAGCCTGGCGAGCACCGTCACAGATGGAAGTGAGGACGAGGACGAGGATGAGGTCGAAGATGACTTGGAAGAGAGCAAAGTGGGGAGCGGCTCCGAGAATGAGTCCAGTTCGGAGTCGGATGAGGACAGCGACGGCAGCGGGCCGGATCTAGCCAGGGGGAAAGGCAACGTGGAGACAAGCTCAGACGAGGATGACGAGGACGATGTGGAAGCCATCCTTCGGCGCGAGGAAACGGAGATTGAGCACAACTGGGGGGAGCTGTGCAAGGACGTGCCGCGCAGCGAGGAGGTGTGTAGGCGTGTCACCGCGGTCCAGAGGGACGTTCTCGACTATGTCCCCTTTGCCGTCTGACGGGACACTTACATGTTTGTTTCTCCTCACACCCCGACAGGTAACCCAAAGGCTCGCTGTTTGTAATATGGACTGGGACCGGATGAAAGCCAAGGACCTGCTCGCTCTGTTCAACTCGTTCAAGCCTAAAGGAGGTGTTGTGCTCTCCGTGAAGGTGAGGCTCCACCACAGAAGCTCTCGTCCGGTTGTCCCTCAAACGTAGTAAACCAGTCCCGGCTTCACCCAACCGAAGTCACACATGCAGCGTTTGTGTGTGTGAACATGTTTGTTTAGATCTTCCCTTCGGAGTTTGGGAAGGAGCGGATTCAGCAGGAGCAGACCCAGGGACCCTTAGAGCTGATGGCCCTGCCAGAGGATCCGGAGAAAGACACTGAGGAGGAGAAGTGGGAGCTAGCGTCCACATTACCACACGGACACCCTAAATGCTCTTAAATGCTAATTGTTCCTGTGATATGACCGAAAAGTTCAAATTGAACCAGAGATGAAATTTTGTGTTCCAGACGGATTAGTAGATTAAATCTTTTTTGGTCAAAGTATCTTTTAATTTTAATTAGCTTTTCTGCATTCCAGGATTTACAGAGAAAAGATGCGTGACTATCAGTTCAAACGGCTGAAGTACTACTATGCAGTGGTGGAATGCGACTCAACTGACACAGCGGCCAAAATCTACCAGGAGTGTGACGGCTTCGAGTATGAGAGCAGCTGCTCCATTCTAGATCTCCGGTAAAGGAAAAGCCATAGATTTATATGAAAATGGGATTTGACAACATTACAATGATGCCATTACATATATCTGAGCATGTATGTGTGTATATTTATTGTTATATATATTTATATAGTTCATCCCAAAACGTCCGTGTTCACGCGTGGTGCTCCTCCTGTGGTAATAGGTTCGTCCCAGACGACGTGACGTTCGACGAGGAGCCGAAGGACACGGCCACAGACGTGGACCTTTCTGCGTACACCCCTAAGCTCTTCACCTCCACCGCGGCAGCCACTTCAAAGGTTAGCCGCAGACCCTCCTATAGGCCCACCGCTCGCCCCTCATCCTCAATATAACCTCGCCGTGTCCGGCGCAAGCGAGGGCTCATCAACAGCCAATTTGTTGACCGCGTGAACATCATTCAAAATGGCCACCGGTAGACATCGGGGGGGGGAAACAACTCGTAACTCGGTAGTCCTGTTCCCTGGGGTGGGTTGACGTGTCTGAGGGACTGTGTGTCGACGGCGTCAGGTGGAGGTGACCTGGGACGAGACGGACCACGAGCGCGTCACGGCCTTGAGCAAGAAGTTTGACAAGGACGAGCTGCTGCAGATGGACTTCAACGCCTACTTGGCCTCCTCCAGCGAAGACGAAGATGGCGAGATCGAGACGCAGGGGATGGCCGAGTGTCTTCCAGAGGGTAGGGAGGAGCCGTATGTCATTAAGGGATTTGATTGTAGTGTGCCTTTTTAAATGTGCCACTTAAACAATAAAACGGCAAACAGTGCTACTTCTCTAGTTGACGGCGATTTCGCATCAAGGGGTGGAAAAGCGTATCCGACTTATCTGAGAGCGTGGTGGTAGATTCAGAGTCATGTCATTCATGTCTCAGTCCACGCCTCCGCGAGCCATAGACGTATCATGTACCAACAAACACTTATTGAAGTCAGTTCATCTCACTGGTTCAACTTGTACACTCATCGGGCCAACTTTTAAAAATGTTTTTATTATTGCATCAAACCATATAGCACCGCATTGTGTATTAGAATCTGACCCAATGTTTCTAAATCTGCATCAGGTTGTCTAGAAAATGAGGTGTACAGCCGAGTATCTGCATGTTTGTTGGTATTGTATTGAATTCTTTGCTCCTTTTGCTAAACGGCAAGAAGAGCCCGTCAAGGTGGTGAAGAAGAAAGGCAGTAGCAGCACAGAGCAGATTGAGAAGTACAGAGAGATGCTGAAGACCATCCAGGAGCATGCGAAGAAGAAGAAGGAAGACAAAGGCATGGAGATGGAGATCACCTGGGTGCCAGGTGAGGTCCTTTACGTTGGATTTTCCAATCTGAGGCTTCCCTTGTTCTGTATGTTTAGCATGTTTTTCTTCCTGAAATGTTATGCATACATACGTAGTGACATAGTCCTCAGTCCTTGTGGGGACTTTCTCCTCAGTCCTCGTGGGGACATACTGCTCAGTCCTCGTTGTAACATACTTCTCCCCTCAGGACTAAAAGAGACAACTGAGCAGTTGGTGAAGAAGAAGCTTGACGGGAAGGACAAGCTGACCCCCTGGGAGGATTTCTTGGACAAGAAGAAGAAAAAGAAGAAGAAAAAGACCAAAGGAGAGCCGGTGAGAGTAGTACATTAAAGATTATTGTTAAATGTCCATCTGGCACACGCATTCACAGGTTGGTGTCACTATGCCTTTAAGTCACAACAATTTACTCTTCCCAGCCTTAGATCTAATCCAAGAGCCGGAACTTCCAACCCTAAACCTAACAGTATCCCTCATCTTATCTTAAGTCTAAAATTGCCTTTTATGTTGGACTAACATCTTGACTTTGACAGTTCTCCCATGGTTTACTTGTGAGGACTTGGGGTATAGTAAAACAATGTGTGTGCATACTGTGTTGTTAAGTGACTTTCCCCATCCTTTAGGAGTCTGATCAGTCGGACCTCAGCGATGATGAGCTTCCTCCAGATGTTGACCTTAACGATCCATTCTTCGCAGAAGAGCTTGGTTCTACCGGTGAGTTCTGCAGTCCGCCACTGTCAGTCACATCCCCTAAATGCCCTTATGCTCTATGTGACCATGGCTTTGTTCGACCTTTCTCACAGATCTCAAAAAGAGAGGAAAGGGTAAGAAAACCAAAAAGACAGTGAAGACACCTGAGGAGATGGAGGAGTTGGAGAAACAGAAAGTATGTAGGAGGGTCGTGGAGATTAATTATTTACTGTGGAATAATTATATAATTGTTTTATATTTGCATTGGTGTGCAGACCACTGTTTCTGAACACATGTCCTGACTTTGTGAGGTTCTGATTTGTGTAATTAATGATTATTCTTCGGCAACCATCACAGGCTGAAATGGCCCTGCTCATGGAAGATGAGGATGACCTCAAGCACCAACACTTCAACTACGATAAGATCGTTGAGGAGCAGAACCTGAGCAAGAAGAAGAGGAAGAAGCTTCTGAAGAAGGACAGCGCAGGCTTGGAGGAGGACGAGTTCCAGGTCAGAGATGCATTCATGGTTCTTTTCATGGCAAACCAATGGTATCAGTCAGTGTGGTCATATCACACGTTATTTAAAAAAGAAGCGTTTAACACTGCCGAACAGCCCACTCAATCAGTGTTATCTTTTCTGGAACACGTGTTCGCACGTGATTGGTACACATCAAAACACGGACCAAGTTAATTTACTAGGTATTTGTTATTTCGATTTGTGAAGCCAACTCAAGAGATTGTGTCCCAGGGCGAAATGTGCTTAAATTGAAACAAAACATGTGCTGTGAAATTGGTTCACTGTTTGTCAGTCATAACGGCATTAATTTATGTAACTGTACATTCTCCTGAAACAGAGATTTGAAGGCACACAAATGCAGCATTGACATTACACTAATGAAGTTTACCCCATATGCCTACCTGCCAAGGCCTTTTTAGTCGTTTTTATTTTGACACCTGCCCCATTCTGTGTGTGTGATCGCTAGGTGGATGTGAAGGACCCTCGTTTCCAGGCCATGTTCACCTCCCACCTCTACAACCTGGACCCGTCCGACCCGGGCTACAAAAAGACCAAAGGAACCCAGAGCATCCAGGCTGAGAAGCAGCGCCGCAGGGAGGAGCGTCAGGGCCACCAGGACCAGAAGCCCGCGGGCTCACGAGACCTACCCAAACAGGAAGCACAGGCCAGGAAGCAGGACATTGAGGAGAAACAGGAAGCAGGTGGCACATGTCCGGCATTGGCTGAAACAAACAAGAAAATGGACCCCAGTCTGTCTCTCCTCGTTAGGTCCATTAAGAGCAGAACGGAGCAGTTTCAAGCCCGGAAGAAGCAGAAGACCATGTAGGACTTAGGAACTGGACTTTATATCCGTGTTAAGAGGCAACGGACTTCTCTTCAACAATGCACAGCCACACATTGTGTTTTGGAGGATACTGTTGAGGTGTGTGTATGAGGTGTGGAGTATTGGCCTGGTCAGAAACCAAGTTAATATTGTTAGAATATTGTAAATGTTAAAGAGTATTTTGTACAGTACATTTGAATGTAGTAGCCGGGCCTTGCCACAAGCCATGTTCTGAGGTACTGCTAACTGTCAATGGTGGCTACAACTTTCTAAAGTGTTTTAAACTCCTGCTTAAAGTTCCACAGCAACAGTATTCAAAGTGAAAGAATGTTTTTGCCTGTTTTTTCTTATTTCAAATATACCTTTCAATATTTGTCAAGAGTAAAAAAACGACAACATTTAAGAACAAATTTGTATTATTGTCATAATATTGTGGCACATTTTAAGACCGCATAGAAAAGCTACCCCGCACACAAGATGGCAAAACTTGATGTTATTTCAGATTTAATTGGCACCAAACACACAGCACCACAACATTGTCATTGTATTATCTGAAAATCTCATGTTCAACAAGACTCATTTACGTTCTACTTACATTAAAAATGTTTAGGTGGGATAAAAGGCTGTCCCCTTTTCATGAAGGGAACAATAGTAGTGCAACTAGAGTTACAACTGTATTCATAAATGCAAGATGCTTACAGTTTAAACCGCAGCACAGGTTCATGTTGTCTACACAGAAAACACAAAGGGATATTTAGTTAACATAAAGTGTCACAACACATTTCAAACATACTACATTTTTGGAATTGCAACATAAACTGTATTAAGTCAGAAAATATTTTACTACATCAATGTAGTTTCTCATCTGAAATATATCATTCAAGTTGAAGTGTTTTTCTTAAAATAGAGTAGGAATGTATCAGCTTGAGGTAAAAAATACCCACAACATACTTAGCTTAACAGTTTAGTTGAAATGACAACTGTAAACAGTAAAACGGGACTCCGTGTCAAAAGTGTTCTAGGAACAAATGCCTTCATTAAAAAAAGAAACATATTTGGTCACAGCAAACCAGCTTCAAGTCAAAATAACATCCACTTTGTTTTACATACATAAGGCAATCATTGAATATCGAACAACATAACCACCATAACGATTTCCTTTTTACAATCTTGGTAGGAACCATGCACAACCCCTCCCCCTTTTAGCGTTGTGCATTAACTATGGCAGAAGGGAAGGGTTGTGTTCAAGGGCTCAAGCGTAAAAGATGAGCTCCGGGATTTGACCCCCCTGCACGCCGGTCCCGTTGGTGCTGTCAGAAGAGCACTGGAACTGGAAGGTGACCTTGCCGCACTGCACCTCCGTCATGCCCTCCTGGCCGAAGTAGCTGAGCTCGTTGCCGTCCAGGACCACGCTGGCCGTGTAGAACGTGTCCGGCTCGATCTGCACCGGGTGATCGAATCGCACCAGGAAGGTGCTGCTGGAACCGTCCGAGAAGTACTTGATGTGGCTGTGGCCCAGCGGCACGCCCTGCCTCTTCAGCTCGATCCTGGCGCTGTACTCGGCCGAGCCACAGCTGGAGCCGTACAGGCCGAAGCCGGCGATGAACACCCGCTTGTCCGCGGCGAACTGGATGCTGTCGCAGCGGCCGCGGTAGCGCCACTGGTTGCTCCGGTAGGCGCACGACTGGAAGCGGTGGCAGCACTGTGGCGCCAGGCCCTGGCGCGGCTGGCAGGCGAACAGCAGCTCGGGCTTCTTGGCCGCCGTGTGCCACAGGAAGATGTCGTTGGTCTCGTTGAGCGTCAGCACGCCTGACTGGGCCGCGCCGTTGGCGAAGTCGTCCAGCGCCACGGTGGGGATGCGGATCAGGTAGATGGCCTTGCCGAGCGCCAGCCGCCGGTTCTCCAGGGTGGGCGGCAGCTCCTGGCGCAGGCACTCGGCCTCCGCCCAGGCCAGCGCCGCCTCGAACACCACCATCTCCTTGACGTTGAGCGTCTCGCGGCGCAGGATGCTCTCCAGGGTGGCCGCGTCGATGTCCGCGAAGCCCTCCGAGCGCAGCGCCAGCTCGGCCTGGGCGTCGATCACCTCCCAGCAGCGCTGGGTCAGGTCGGGCTCCTCGAACAGGCAGCTCTGGGAGAGCAGCACGCAGGCGTTCTTGGCGCTCAGGCTGGTCTCCAGGAAGCTGACGCAGGCCCGCGCCAGGTGGGGCACGATGTACTTCTTGGCGGCGTAGAGCGTGGCCAGAACGGTGTCGGCGCAGAGGTCAATCTCGTCGCTGTAGATGTACCTGGCCGGAGCGTGGGAAGAAGGGTCAGTGGGCGTTTCTCCAAAAGACCTTCAATGTGTCGTTCAAGTGAACGAGTGAAGCCGCTGAGACAAAGCACTTAATACCTCGTGGCCTGTGGTAAAATGAGCCCACGTTCTCACTGAACTAAAGCCTCCCTCAATGGGAAAACAGACAACGAGCGTGTCTAGGCGAGATCTGACGGGGACTTACTTCAGCAAGGCCAGGAAAGAAGGAGCCTCCACATCGGGGATACGGATCTCCTCGTTGTCCTCTGCCAGCTCGCCGTAAAACATGGCGTGGAACACAGAGCTCCCCACAGCCAGTACATACTGATGGACAACGTGGAGTCACATGGGGAGAAACAATTGGTGAGACAATGGTGAAGAAACACACATTGTAGTACCGCTAAAGAGGATACAAATGTAATCTAAACGTTGTCACAGGAGTGTCTATTCTCATGCCTGTGGTTTTCATTCACTACCTCAACACATTTCCAGTAATGTACTCCCATGCATTAGACAGGTTTAACGGAAAATGTCACTCGTTCAACGTTACCTTACCCAGAAAGTAGTGTAATGACCAATAAAGTGCGATTAAGTTCTTTAAACAGCTGTTACAAACTCCAGCCTACTCCACCCACCCACAGCTAAAATAAAAATTTGCAACAGCTAATAATTCATAAGCATCCTCGCACATCCTGGTTACTTGCACTGGTTTTTAGTTGATTAAAAATAAACTTAAGTTTGTAAAGGACATTTTCAAGACAATCTGCAGATTCAAGTTTCTTTACCACCATCTACTAGTTTCAGTGGAAAACACAGTAAACATCAAGCAAAACAACCAGTAGGAGGAATTACCTTGTGCCCGGGTACACGTTGAGTCCCTCCTGGGGGGCCAACAACAAAATGAACATCTGCCATCAACTCATTGTTGAACATGACAGAATTCCTGTGAAATCCAAAGTCATATGATTATCAGTGTGTAAACATACAAGAGCTGGGTTGCATTCAGCCGAGGGGTAATTCCAGAAAGCTGGATTGCAAGCGCAGTGTCATACCAGAACAGATGCAAAATGAGTTTTCAGCTCCTGAAAGAGCATGAAATGTAGTCTGATTAAAATCCACAGCAACAAATCCTCTGAACCAAACATCCTACCTATTTGGTTAGTTAGTGGATCTTATCCCATCCAAGTGAAAAAAATATAGGAAACCACACCCAGTGATGCTGCAATGGTATTCAGGTGTATGTGTGATACCTGGAAACGGGTATAACTGAAGACAGTAATACGTGTTTTTTAATGTCAAGGCAGATCTATTACTCTGACCGCTTACCTCTCTCGAATGGTAGGATAAAGCCCTTGCCAGTTGCAGCTGTGAATGGTGTTGTTGTTATTTAGATTCTGTTGCTGGTATTGCTGCTCAGTGGTGCTTGTTGAAGATGCTGGGGCCAGCTTCTTGGTGGGAAAGAGCTCTGCAGCCATCTTCTCCCCACTCTGTAGCGTCAGGATGATCTCATGGCAGGTTTAGGGTTGCGTTGTTGGGGCAGTCTTAAATTGCGTTTGTGGATAATCGTGGCTAACACTGGAAAATACAATAATGGTCAAGAGGAAATGTGATCAAAAGAGACACGTTGCTATTGAACTATAACAACCTCGAAGTACATTATTAACTAATTACAGTAGAGGCGTCTAACCGTTAATAAGTCCACAAAAAATAAACTACCAAACTTTTATCTACCTACCTACTGTAACTAACCAAAGTATTTTGCGAAACAGATAAAAACATGTACTCGTAGCCATTTGTCAGATATAGCCTAAATAAAGACTTACTAGCTAACGTAGCAGACGGAAAAGTACACCCAATTAGATAGCTATGGACAGTTTACCACTAGTAACGTTAATATAAGCTTTATTAATAACGCGTTAGCCTGAATTTGTTAGTTACGAAAGGATGACAAACAACACAGTAGTACAACAGTACATGCAAATTATACACACCAAAATGTAACATACACTATAACATTAGCTAACAAAGCAGTAAAATAATGTTAAGCTGCCGTTCGCCTTTAAAGCTGCACAAATACGTAACACATTTTACGTATTTAATAATAGTTAGCTACTGTAACTACCTAGCTACATTATCTGTTAACCCGTTTTGCAGCTGAATTAGTTAACTTATTAGCTAGCTGACCAGGTGTTATTCAGTAAGTGGAGGAAATGGCTAGGGCCGAAAACAATTTGATACATTCAGCACAGCATAAATACAGTAAAATAAGCAAGTAAAGGTTAGGTTCTGTAGATAGATACTGTACCATCTTACCTGTCAAATGTGACCTCTGTATTGTAGCTATAATTGTTACGCCCGAGTCCGAGGCTCTTCTTTTATGAAGTTTTCACATTCAGATAGAAGTTGCTAGCTTCAAGCTTGCTACAGCACACTAGATAGAAAAACGAATTTCGTTAAATCTGTAGTAACAGGTCTTGATTGGCAATATCCACTTCCTAAGAGAGGTGAAAGATGCATTTGTATGAAGATAAGTATAAAGTCCTTTCTTCTCGATGTCAAGTTAAACGAAAATAAACGATAACATCCTGTCCCAATGGCATCCAGCTGCAGCAGTCTCTATCTGAGACGTCCTTCTCGCTATACTGCCACCTACTGGATTTATCAGGAAGAAGTTAAACCCTAAAGCCCATGATAAGCCTAACCTATTTTTGACAATTACATTAAGTACATATTTGCAGTGTTGACCCTTTTTCTTCAAGACCTCTTCAATTCGCCCTGGCATGCTGTCAATTAACTTCTGGGCCACATCCTGACTGATGGCAGCCCATTCTGTCATAATCAATGCTTGGAGTTTGTCAGAATTTGTGTGTTTTTGTTTGTCCATCAGCCTCATCAGGATTGACCACAAGTTCTCAATGGAATTAAGGTCTGGGGAGTTTCCTGGCCATAGACCCAAAATGTCGATGTTCTGTTACCCAAACCACTTAGTTATCACCTTTGCCATATGGCAAGGTGCTCCATCATGCTGGAAAAGCTATAGTTTGTCACCAAACTGTTCTTGGATGGTTGGGAGAAGTTGCTCCTGGAGGACATTTTGGTAACATTCTTTATTCATTCATTTGGCATCTTTATTCGTGTTCTTAGGCAAAATTGTGTGTGAGCCCACTCCCTCGGCTGAAAAGCAAACCCACACATGAATGGTCTCAGGATGCTTTACTGTTGGCATGACACAGAACTGATGTTAGCACTCACATTTTCTTCTCCGGACAAGCATTTTTCCAGGTGCCCTAAACAATCGGAAAGGGGATTTCTTTAGAGAAAGTGACTTTAACCCAGTCCAATCTCTATACCTTTTGCAGAATATCAGCCTGTCCCAGATGTTTTTCCTGGAGAGAAGTGGCTTCTTTGCTGCCCTTCTTAACACCAGGCCATCCTCCAAAAGTTTTCGCCTCACTGTGCGTGCAGATGCATTCACACTTGCCTGCTGCCATTCCTGAGCAAGCTCTGCACTGGTGCTGCCTCGATCCCACAGCTGAATCAACTTTAGGAGACGTCCCAGTGCTTGCTGGGCTTTCTTGGGCGCCCTGAATCCTGCTTCACAACAATTGAAAGATTTAGGTTCAATCTTACTAGTAGCAATATCCTTACCTCTTGTGCAAAGCTATGATGACTGCATGTGTTTCCTTTCCCTGTAACGATGGTTAACAGAGGAAGAACAATAATTTCAAGCCCCACCCTCCTTTTAGTTTGCCTCAGTCTGTGGTCCATAGCACTCTGGAGCAGATTGCCATGAAGGATGTCTCTGTACATTGCTACATTAATCTTTTCCTTAATCCTGACTAGTCTCCCAGTTCCTGCTGCTGAAAAACATCCCCACAGCATGATGCTTCCACCACCATGATGCTTCCACCACCATGCTTCACTGTAGGGATGGTATTGGCCAGGTGTTAAGCAGTGCCTAGTTTCCTCCAGATATTACGCTTGGTATTCAGGCCAAAGAGTTCAATCTTTGTATCATCAGACCAGAGAAATAGTTTCTTGTGGTCTGAGAGTCCTTCAGGTACCTAAGCGCCTTTTACTGAGGAGTGGCTTCCATCTGGCTACTCTACCATATTGTTGGAATGCTGCAGAGATGGTTGTCCTTCCGGAAGGTTCTCCTCTCTTCACAGAGCAATGCTGGAGCTCTATCAGTGACCATTGGGTTCTTGGATTCTTGGGTTCTTGGACCATTGGGTTCTTCTTGCCCTTCTCCCTCCATTGCTCAGTTTGGCCGGGTGGTTCCAAAATCCTGGTGGTTCCCAACTTCTTTCAATTACCGATGATGGATCCCACTCTGCTAATTGGGAACTTGGCAATGCTGCAGAAATCTTTCCTTACCCTTCCCAAGATCTGTGCCTCAATACAATCCTGTCTCAGAGGTCTACAGACAATTCCTTGGACTTCATGGCTTGTTTGGTGCTCTGACATGCATTGTCAACAGTGGGACCTTATAGACAGGTGTGTGCCTTTCCAAATCATGTCCAATCAACTGAATGTACCACAGTTGGACTCCAATAAATCATCTTCAGGATGATCAGTGGAAACAGCATGCACGTGAGCTACATTTTGAGTGTCACGGCAAGGGCTTTTTTTTTTAATTGTTAATGGATTTGCAAAAATGTGTTCGATGAATTGAGGAAAAAAAAATATATATCCATTTTGGAATAAGGCTGTAACATAACATGTGGTCAAAGGGCTGTGAACACTTTGTGGATGCACATTATTAGTTTTTTTTTGTTAGGCCCTATTTATAAAAATACAGCCACAGATACATGTATTTTGAGATCTTTATATTTTGGACAAAGTGCCTTATAAATTAATGATAAATACTAACCACACAGTTATGTCATCTTTGATAACAATGCCGTTTTCATATCACAATTTTATATATTGCTATAAACCTGTAAATGTGCTGCTCCAGAAAAATACCAAAAAAGTATGCTCCCCAAAATGTGTCTATTTTTATTTCTCTAGTTTGGCCCATGAATTTGAAGATGGTGGCTTTTAGACTTACCATTAATCAACATCTAGACTCACAATGGTAATGTGACGTCAAAGTTTTTCAAGATGCTGGCCTTACAAATTAATCACAAAATGTTAATCCGCAATGTAATATGAAGGTTTCATGTGATGCATTTGTTTGAAACCATTGTCAGTCATGTATAACATTAGCTACATTACTTTCCTAATATATTTTACTTTCTGGGCAACAGTCATATGTAAAAAAAGCCATATATAAAACATATAGCCCTAAGGATGATAGGCTTCAGGCAATAAAAAACCCTGTGACATCAAGGAACGTTTTGGAAGTTTTTTTAATTCTTTAAATTGATTTAAGTGTTTTAATTTTCGTTCTCCAAAAAATCCTGAGGTATTCACAATATAATGGCATCCTGTTTGAAATATTGTGGCAATGAGACAGGGGAAAAATGTTACCACAAAAAGCAGAATGGGAAAGTGAAGTTTGATAGTGTAGATTGATACAACTGTCAAAACAAACCCATTTAGTCCTACAAAAAGCCTTGAAATAGCCATGGGAAAATGTATACAATTTCCCCTCCTGCAATCGAGCAAGTCATGCAACGCTGCATTTAAAAACCCTAGGGTACATAAGCAAATTATTTCCTACATAGACATTTTCCACCTTGCTACAGGGTACAGGTTAAATGCTAGCCAATCATCCACTTTGGAATAAACAATATTATTTAATAATATGGTTAAAACATGGCTGCTAGTGTGTTTCAGGAGGATCATTCATTACTTGTTTTTTTTAAACCAATCCATGTCGAAAAAAATAGGAGCTATCTTCAATGGGTATTATCTTAGCACAATCCCTAATACACACAGCACATGCTTTAGGTGTTAACGTCTGTACCATAACCGCTGTTTGGCTTAACTGAGGAGGATTTTCAACTAGATGCACACTTCAGTTATTAGACAAACATGAAGACACCCTACCGCACAGCCAAGCCCAGTTCTAGAAGTGCATATCACCATCTACACTTTCAACCACTCCACTACAATTACAATATGGTTCATGTGGTTTAGTGAGGTTTGATATTTGGCTTTTGTATCAACGGAAATGCAAATGAAAGACAGTGTCTTGTTTGGCTTAAAAGAAGAAGAAAAAAAAGAAAATAAACAAACCCCCCAAAAAATAAATAAATACATACATACATTTTGTTGAAATCTGTTTCTTTTTCTGCCAGTTGCAGGTTAACGATTGATCTAACGGGACATCTGCAAACCCAGAGTTCTTGTTAAATTAACACCTAGGTGCCAGAGCAACTTATGACAATTTCAGCATTAATATGACATTTTCGAAGTGGCTCTGCTTTAAAAGGCACCCAATCTCTGGCGTAGCACACTATTTTGTGCATTCGTTAAGAAATAGGGTGCCATTTCACAAATAGTCAAAATGTGTTTGACCGTACAGCTCAGTACAGCATCAGAGAACCCCAAGAAAAAAAAAGATGGTTTCTGGGTAGGGATCTAGAAACAAATAACAGCAAACAAAATAATAACAATGAATGATAATATTTTGATCATAAAAAGAAATAAAAACACAAAACGTCAGTTGAGAAGATATCGAAGGAGCAACAATTTACAGCGACACAAGGTGAAGAAGCAAAACAGAACAGTGAAAGTGATTGTTCCGTTTTGCGAGAAAAAGACACACCTTCGACCCCGGTATCCCAGAGGAACAGAATAACCTACACTGTCACACTCATTCGCTCTCCAGGAACATCCAGAATTGTATTTCTTTAATTTGGTGTAATCTTGCCCTGAATAGTCATTTTACAAACAAAGACATGGAAAATAATAAAAACTAAATGACAAGAAATCAGGTAGACAAAACACATCAACAAACTGAGCCCCACCCAACACCTCCACACACACACACACACACAGCAAATTTGGGTGAAATAAAAAAAATTCTGATGATAATCAGCACAAACAAAACCCCAACTATGTGACAACACAAGTATGCATGTATATTGCAAATAGCAGATAAAACACAAGTCAGGAGGAAATAAAAAGGCAAAAGTGTGTCTTTTTCTAAGTACACAATTCAATGTTTTGCAACAAAAAAAATACAGAATATATAATATAATATGTAAAAATCATAAATATAGTTTTATGAACCCCGCGAGCATAATCTAAAAATCAAAAGCAGTTACATCTGTGACAATAACATGC
Source organism: Novumbra hubbsi (assembly GCA_016801125.1). Taxonomy (NCBI): domain Eukaryota; kingdom Metazoa; phylum Chordata; class Actinopteri; order Esociformes; family Umbridae; genus Novumbra; species Novumbra hubbsi. The sequence continues at coordinate 4,104 of JACXGK010001428.1, read as the reverse complement.
AATTGATATACTTACAGCATTGGACTAGAAACTCCCAAACTACAAACCCCATCTAACCCACCCCACCACAAAGACTACCCACCCACCCACCCACCCGCCCGCCCCTCCCCGAACCCAATACAATCCTTAAATAGTTGTCAGCTCTTTCAAAACACACTCTCTGCCCTTTTGTTTTACTTGTTTTCTCCCCGGGCTAGCAGAAGGCATGATTTCAACCGTGATTTCACTAAATGTTTTCACTAACTCCAGCTTCACCGGCATATACTGTACGTGTATGGACAGGAGGCCCCCTTAACACAGCAAGCTGACTGATTTGAAAGACTGCATAGTGAAAATGATATTTGGTTTTACTTACAGATGGGGCAATGGTACACACCCTCCACCCGCACCACCAAGGTACAGCGGAGCTGCCGACACCACAACGTGCATCCAGAATGGCTCTGCATTTACTACTTCACACTACTAAATAGGGTATAGGGTGGCACTTGGGACCACTCTTCTGCAGTGCATTATCAATGGCCCTGGCTGAAACACGCACATGACTTCACACGGCAGTGGGCCAGCATCAATGTGGATCAATGTGTGGCACTCCGCTGCTGTCCTTGGCAGTGGATTAGGATCAGTATTCAAAACATTAAAAAAAACTACATTTTACAAACACACACACACTAAATTTCTTTTTGTAAAAAGACAAAAAATGAATCCCACCTTGATCGTTCTTTCAAGAAAACACCCATTTGAACCCGTAAAATTACTATTGGATCGCAGAGACTAGTTTAAATAAACAATTATGCATTTCAACACGATTTCCCCAGAAATTCTCAAAACCACAACTAGTACCAAAAAGTTGCACTGATTGCTTCCCTTAAAAACATCTATAAATATTTAAAATTGCATTATAAAATAATGAATTGTTTAAGCCGTTTCATTAATTGGAAAACAAAGTAAGGTAAAGGGTGTGTTTTACAATGCAAAAAGCATTCAAAGAATTCATTAACTTTTGCCATTCCAATAAAGCCTATTGTCAATAATGCCAACGAATCCTGAGAGTACACAACAAAAAGCATATTGCCGTTTTTATCAAAATAAGTAACTGTTCCAGTAAAGTCTACAGACAAAATGTAATACATACATTAATGTTATATTAACTTTACCAGGCATCCTCAGTTTTTTTCAAAGTCATTTTTTGATTTGTGTTTTTAATTACAGAAAATGTAATATTTTGGGGGTGAGAATTTAGTGATAATCAAATCTGGTAAAGATTTCATTCGCATGAATCATGGAGTTATACCTCAATATTCTACGATGCATTTAAAACAAGTTTCATGAGAATCACCCACCAAATCAGAGTGTTTAAACTTATATACACACACACTAAACATTATAATGTGTGTGCGTGTGTTTGTAAAAGCAACAGATACAGTTGACAGTGGGAGACTGGGTCTAACCAAGCACTGGACACTGGTGTGGGGCCTACAAACTCTACTAAATGTATTTTATAGATACTTGTATTTTCATTAACCGTGCTTTAGCAGGAAAGCACCCTAAACTGTAGTTATCTGTCTGCCGTTACTACTGGATTGCCTTTTGCAAGACCAAATCTAGCAGCCGTGGTCTACACATGGTGAATTGCAAAGGGGCAAATGGAAACAGAACCCTGCAGACTGTAATGCCGCAACTCGGTTCTCTATTCCACGATAAGGAAACCCACGTTCATTCTACATCAGTCCGTTCTGATCTGCAACATTTCCCAAACTTTCTGGATTTGCGATGAGGACCGACTGTGAAAATGGACCGAGTGGTTCCACCAGGCCAAGAGGCAGTGACCAGGCCAAGCTAGAGTACCAGTCTCCCTCCGTCATACACACACAGGCACTGCTAACCCTAAAGCTTCCCTCCCCCCAAGACTCCCCCGCAACTGAGAGATCCAGAACATATTGTAGTTATCGTAATCAATAAGAACCCTATTTTCTTCTATTCTTTTCCCATTGATGCCACCTTTGGTGCGTGATGTCAGGGTTGAGCTTACAGGAGGCCCAGGGACCGACTGGTGGACGGACAAAGCAGAGTGGCCTGGGACTAGGGAGCCAAAGGTCAAGGTTCAATGGTCAGGACAGACAGACACTCCTTCACAAATACAAGCTACACTTTGCGGTAGCGTGACGGGAATGCAACTAGTGCATGGCACTATTCTATTAGTGAAGGTGATGTGTATATAGTTTGTGGAGATTGTGCGGCCCTAAACCTACTTCACGTTTCTCTCTCTCTCACCTGTCACCATCATCAGACCTGCCTTTCCATATTTGGTAGTTGTGTAGACGTCGCACTCGGTTCACTTATTTGGTTTGTTAAAAAAATATATATATTTGTCCTTTGGGGAAAAAATTATTCACAGCAGCATCCAAAGCAAAAACATAGCAGCAACTTAATAAATAATTTTAAAAAAAAATTATTTTTTAACGATACAATACTGAATATAACAATACATCCCTAAAATCCTAATTGGTATATAGGTGTAACACCACTGGAAGCTTTCACAATGTCCAGCTAGATCTAGCATCTGGTCCATAGGTGGGCCGCCCTTTACCAGCCTTGCATCCATTCACACGCATTCCTCACCATCTCAAGGTCGTCAATCTCTTACCTTTCTTTGTCTTTCTGTCTCACTTCCTTAGCTTTCCTTTTTCGACCCATCTTTTCATCGTCCAAAAAACTCCCCACATCTCCCTCCCTCTCACACCCTCTCCATCAACTTGATCTGACTGTCAACATTTCTCGTTCCCTCTGTCCATTTCTCTGACATACGTTCCCTTGCTCTTCCTCTTTCGTGCCTAGCTTTGATCAGGTTTGGTGCGTGTTGAGTCTAGCCTGATCCCAAATATGTTAAGATGTCTCTGGCGCAGAACGTAAGGCTTTTACCAAACAACGAGAATCTACCAAGATTTGGCTGAACGAGGAGCGAGAGGCGCGAGCAACGAAAGGGCCTCAGCAACACCGCACGTAATCGACTACCACCTTTGATTCGACAAATCTGTGGAGTGTCTAAAACAAGCACACCGGAAAAGAAGATTGATGGCTGAATGCCACAAGAGTGGAGAGGGACGATGGCCAAAATGCTCCACAACACATAGATGTCATTTTGTTCTTTGTGGGCTCCCGAGTCTTTTTGGGCGCGTTTCAAGACAAATAAAACGTACGCCTCGCCATCCTTCCATTTCCAAAACAGACCGCTGCGTTGAACCTCGTGTTCCTGGGCAATGGGTTTGCCACAGCCGGAGGGACAAATGCAGTAAACTCCTTAGTCGTCTTCCCACATACTCTTGGACATAAACCACTAGTTCATTCAGATCCACACTTTGTAACACAAAATGTACTTTACATCGCTAAGTGGAAACCAATTTTTTTTGTTGTATTTTCCTGAGTTTTTCAATTTTTTTATATTTGCCTGTCAGTGTTAATGTTTGAGATTCACTCCACACGTTTTAATCATCGTGAAACGGACCCTGTGAAAGTGGTTATTTTTCGGTCACAATGCTTTATAGTGAGCCTACACAGGTCTAATCTTACTCACACACATGCAGTATTTATCAAAGTAATAATACCCTGTTGAATATTGCACAGAACCTGTCACTTGTGAGCCTAGCCATCCCTGTTGCATGAAACTGGGCCTCTGGGCTTGCCGTACTAGGGATTTGTCATATCGGCTTAACACTACATTATTTAGTCAATGTTTTCTCCAGTGTGTAACGACTATTCAGTTGACCAAACCCTTAGCCTTAGACTAAGGCTTGAGCTGGACCTGAACAAGAGTATGCTGGTGAAATATGACCAGAGAGCGAGTGGTATGTCAAACCACAGAGTTCACGTGGTAACTGCTATACATGGTGAGTAAGTATGAGTTCAAGCAACGCTAAGCAATGGTATGAGGTGAACGCCATAACGTTTCCGCCACGTCTAACGTTGTCTAAGTACAGTGTACATCTCTACGCGTCTGTAAGTCCTGACCCAGACTCTAATAAGCCAATGAATACCCCCGTCCGTCTGTCCGTCCAGCGTCGCAGGCCTCCTGCGTGTCTCAGACTCTCCCGGGGGGGGGGGGGGGGG